>CBVK0100086928.1:0-28148 GCA_900067695.1 Picea abies
TCTTCCGATCTCACCTGAGGAGTCTCCATAGTTTAGGATGAAATCTTAAGAGCTATGGAGTGGTGATGACCAGGGAAACAAAGAGTCAGAGTTCAAAAGTATCTGATAGTGAAGAGTGGCCACCCCTTTCCAAGAATTCTCCCTAACTCATATTGATTTCTAGATTAGGAAACACTGGCTGTGAAATTCTCTCCCTTGACTGTGTACAGATATTAAAACTAAGGAAAAATCATATGGTGAAGGGATACACTATAATTGTGTTTGAAAACTGGGTCGAAAAGAGTCCAATTAAAAAGATAGAGGAGGCAGGGGAAAAAAGCAGCGTCGTTTCAGTAGCGTTTCTGGGTAGCACACTGCGCATACAAGAGATGAAACTTGCTTGGACCCCGAGAGCTCGAGAGCAATGGTGAGTAGATGTCTTATGACTGATACCAAGTGATGGTAACTGCACGTTTGATTGGAAGGGAAACTGATAGGAAGGAGTGAGGAAAAGATCTCCTCCATCTATGCAGGCACGATAGCTACCTAAACTCTGAGCGATAAATTCTCCTTGAAATTGATATGCAGAGGGTGAAAATCATGGAATAACTAGAGAATGATGAAAACTCAGAGTTTCAGCAAAATCTTAGGAAATTATCACGAGAAACTCGGCCTCCGAATCCACCTCAGCATATGATTTGGTAGCGCCACTGCCAATTGGTCCGAACTAGTAGTTTGTGCAGTGCATAAATTTGAGCTTTCAAAATTTGAAAACCGTTAGCAGAGCTCATAAAGATGAATCCTCAAAGGAATCTTTTAACTAACCATGGTGCTAAAAACAAGGAAGATATTACATGAGCGCAATAATCACAAATCATAGTGAAAGATGATGGACAGGGAGTGCACTATGGAAACTCTTGGTGAGTTGGCAACGCTCCTTTTCAAACAATGATTTGACCAGTAAGCATAGGAAAAAGGCACAACATGGCAAGCCTACGGAGGCATGAGTGAGGATGGTGACATGTCAAGTTGATTTGTTCATGGAGTAAGTCTAACTTAGTGTCAAATCATGAAGGGGATCAAAACATAAGTCATGAAAATGAACCTAGGCCAAAAATTCATGTGAGGATCAAATTTTGAGCCATGACTTAAACCTTTATTTATCAAAGTCATCTAACTAAATCACACATTTAAGAGACAAATCAAAATTAAAAAATCTAAAGTCTTAGAAAAATCAAAACTAAGGGCTAAAGACCCAAGACAATGTAGTGTAATAACATTGGCTCCACAGGGGATGGCATGCTCCCTGCGAACTGCCAAGAACAAGTATTTTCAGTGCCTTATCCTAGGGCTATGGGGTTAGTTATTAAAACAAAACAAAAAAGAAGGATGATATTTACAATGTCATGGGAAGCCATACATGCCTCAAGCAAAGTACTTTTTCAGAAAATGCCCATTGACAGGGCCACCAAAAACTTCTTCATCCTCCAAATTCTGCAACTTGTAAGTGTTATTCGAGAATACCTCAAAAATTTTGAAGGGGCCGATCCATAAGGATTCAAATTTACCGTGCTTGACTTTGTCTTTCTTTGGTGCATCCCACTTGAGCACCAAGTCTCCTAGCTGAAAGTCCTCTTTATTTACCTTTTTGTCGAAAGCCTACTTGATCTTCTGTTGATGGTCATGTGCTTTATCCAGAAGTTGCTCCCGAGTTTGTTGCACTTCCACTAGTTGTTTTATTCTTCTGATCATATCATCTGACTCTCCTTGGTAGTCTTGGAATAATTTTTCCACATGCAAGGAAAGCTAAGAATGAAAGATGGCCTCAACTCCATACACAAGTTGGAAAGGAGAAAGACCAAGGGATCTATTTGTTGTCACTCTGTCAGCCCACAAAGAAAATTTGAGCTTGGAATCCCATGCTTTCTTGTTGTCCTCTAACAGTCTTTTGATGATATTTATAAGGCTCTTGTTAGAGGAATCTGCTAGTCCATTCCCTTGGGGGATAGTAAGGAGTTGAGTGAATCAATGTGATTCCAAAATTCTCATAGAACTGGATCAATGGTTCAACCTTATGAGATGCAACATTATCAGTAACAATTTTGTTCAGACACCCAAACCTTTCCATAATATCCTCAAGAAAACCAATGATCACTTTGTGGGAAGCATTCCTTTTAGGGATAGCTTCTATCCACTTGGTAAAGTAATCTATGGAAATAAAAGGCAATCAAAATCCACCTATGTTGACCACTGGAAGTAGGATGAATTTCCTCAATAAACTCTAGACCCCACTGCTGAAAGGGTCCTAAAGCTACCATAGGCTTCAATGGAAAATACTTGAGCTGCTGCTTTCTAGAGAATTTCTGACACTTGACACAGGCTCTGATCTTAGCACAAACATCAGTGAATAGACTAGGCCAGAAGTATCCCGCCCTGAGAATCTTATATGTCGTAGTCCTCCAAAAATGATCCCCCCCACATAAACTGTCATGAAAATCAGACATAATCTTTTGGGCTTATTGTGGGTCCAGGCATCTCAAAATCACCCCTAATGGATCTTTCCAATACAACACTTAACCAATAAGACAATATTTAATTGATTTGAGATTTAAGGCTCTCACCTTGTTCTTTTCCATACAATCTGGAGGCTGCAATTTATGTAGAAAAAATATAATGTCCTTGTACCAGCTGCAATCTGCCAATGGAGGGATGATTTGAGAACCTTTGTCAGACGCTTGCTGATTTTCTGAGCAAGTGTTGATGAAGTTTACCCCCAAAGATGAGCAATTAGATTCAGCCAACAACTTGGCTAGACCTTGGAATTTAACCAATTTGGTGGGCTTAATATCAAGATCAAATTCAAGGATTTTAGCAATCCACTTGCTCCTTTTACCGTCTATATCAGGCTGAATGAGATTTTCCTTTACAGAAGATGATGGGACATATGCAAAGACTCTTGAATGTAGCACATAAACTCTAAAAGCCTTGAGATATTTAATCAATGCATAGTCATGTTTATCCATGATGTCATACTTTAGTTCAACATCTCTCAATGTCGTGCTGAAAAAAGCAATGGGCTGCTCTAAGCCTTCAACGTTCTTCTGCAATAAAACATTTGCTATTGTGTCAAATGAAGCGAAAGAAAAAATTAGAAAATCCTTGGAGTAGTCTAGGCTAATGAGCACAGGGGCTTCATTCAAGGCTTTCTTTATTTGATCAAAAGAATTATGAGATTCAACAGTCCATTTGATTTCATTTCCTTTTCTCAACGTGGCTGTAATGTAATTCACCAACTCAACAAAATTTGAAACAAACCTTCTCAAAAAATTAAATTTTCCCAAGAAAGATTGAACCTCCTTCTTGGATCTAGGGAGTGACAAGGTTTGGATATATTCTACCCTGCTAGAATAAATCCTTACCCCTTCAGTTGACACAATATGCCCCAATAATTTTCCCTCCTTCATGGCAAACAATGACTTTTTTGGGTTTAAAGAGAGACCAAATTTTCTGCATTTCAAGAAAACATTTTTCAAATGATCATAGTGTTGTTTATCAGATTGTGAGAACACTATTTTGTCATCTAAATAGTTAACTACAAACTTGTCCTTCTCTTCAATAAATTCTATATCCATGGCTCGTTGAAAGGTCGCCCCTGCGTTCATCAAACCAAAGGGCATCTTAGCGTACATGAATGTACCCCAAGGAGTGGTAAAGGTTGTATTCTCTCTATCTTCTAGAAAAAAAGAGATCTGATTGTAGCCAGGAAAGACGTCAATCATGGACATCCTAGATGCACCTATCACCCTCTGTAATATGTGCTCCATCTTGGGAAAAAAGTAATTATCCTTTTTAGAGCTTCTGTTCAGATTCCGGAAATTGACACAAAGTCTGATTTCTCCATTCTTTTTTCTCACTGGGACCAAGTTGTCCACCCATTCAAAATACCTCAAAGGAATAATAATTTTGGCATCTAAAATCTTTTTTACCTCTTTTTCCATCACAGGTAGAAACATAGGATTTGTTTTCCTCAATTTTTTCCTGAAAGGTTTGGCCTCTTCCTTCAATGGGATCTTGTGCTCTATAATGCTCGTGTCATACGTTATGAGATCTTCATAAGTCCAAGCAAACACATCAGTAAATTCTTTTAACAACTCAGTATATTTAGCCCTTTGCTCCCTTGACAGGCTACTTGACAATTTGACATATTTTGGATATTTTTCTGTACCCACATTTCACTCAGTTACATCAACATCATCGGTTGACCCTTTTCCCTTCACCGCCACATTATTTCTGTCAAATAATATTTCCAAAGGAACTAGTCCTTTTGGAATGTGGTTGCTAGGTAACTGCACAATATGATGATTAGAAATTTTATTAAGGAAAACATCAGTATGAGGATTATTTTTAGAGTCATGATCCTGATCAACATGTAATGCAAAAAACTCATCAACAGTCTCAAGGAATTTTTTAATCTCAAGATCATCTTCAAACACCTTCCAATGCTTGACATTGTCAGGTATAGAGGGTTTGTATTTGACTTCTACATCATACTTGAGTTTAGGTGGCAAGGGGACTTTGAAATTTCTTGTTGATACAACCAAATAATCAACCATGGTATTCTCTTCTCTTGGAATAAATGAAATGTTGAAGGCTAACAAAAAATTGTCCACTAGGTCCCACACTTCATTTCTATAAGATCTAAGCCTAGGGTGCTTAGTTTGATAAATATCTTTGATCTGATGGACAATCAATTCAGCATCCCCAAATACTGATAGCTCTTCAATCCCCATGTCTTTTGCAACCCTCAATCCCAAGACAAGAGCTTCATACTCTGCCACATTATTGGTAGTTTCAAATTATAGTTTGTATGACAAAGATATAGTCTCTTGAGTAGGTGAAACAAAGACCACTCCAACACCAACACCTTCCCTAGAAGAGGCTCCATCTAAGAGCATCTTCCGAACATAGGTGGTTGGAGGAAAATCTTCACAAAAGGTAATAGACTGTTTTCTGATTTCAAGAGGAGATTCAGGAGCATCAGTGAGCTGCAAGATGCTGGATCCCAAATCGGTATCAAGAGAAAAAATAGGATGATTTGTGGGGTTTGCTTCGTCACTAATAATGTAGGCCAACTAAGATTCCCTATAAATTCTTATATGCTCCTCCCCAAACACATTAATGGTATCATATGATAGGTCCATCTGCAAGGTTCCCCCAAGTATTTTTATTCAAGATCTTGACAAGAGCATGCCAAACTTGGGGGGAACATCAGCCACCATGGTATCCATGACTATGCTTTTCATGGGTAGCTGAAACAAGGTCACAACCAAATATTTAATGACCCCAATACACTTCACTTTCCTAGAGTCAAAATCATATAAGTCATGGTAGGTCTTTGTGATTTCTAATCCAAGTTCATCCATAATAGTTTTGGGCATGAGATTGTGGGATGCCCCTGAGTCCATCAAACAATTATGCAGCACCTTATCATGTATATTCAGTGATGTATATAAGGGAGGGGATGGATCATATCTATCTTCTATCAAAGTTCCTAAGACAACTACTGGATTTTCATCTTGCATATTTATTGAATCAATGGCATTTGGAGAAGATTCAGGCTGTAACATTTTTGAGAGATATTTTTTAAATTATTCATTTTTTATAAATTTGAAAAAAGGCACAGGGATCTTGATTTTTTGGATCTCATTCTCAAAGATGAAGGAAGGTGAAGATTTCAGGATCTCTTTGGCTTCAGGGGTAGGATTTCTGACCAAAACTTGGGGGTTTTGAGTTTCTCTTTCTTTGCTACCAACTGTCACAGCCTTGGAAAAATTTTCTTTTTGGGTTGGTTGATCAGAAGTATGAGTCTTTTCCTCATTCTTTTTGGATCTCGTATTATATCTATTAGGACTTTATTTTTCTTCTCTCCCTTACTTAATTCATTTATTTGAATATCCATCAAGGATTGCTCATATGCAAATTGAGTCAAGTGGGGGGATGGTGATGTGTCACCTAAGCAATGAATCTCAGGATCAACTTCTTCCTCCTCTCCTTCTTAATCAACAACAAGGTTGTTTTGTAAAGGAGTTTGTACCTTTTGATCATCCCTATCTCTATTTCTATGGTCTTTTGGAAGGATCTAAGGAGTATTATTGGGTCTCCTAAAGTTACCTCTGTTATCAACATTTTGAGTATTTCTATAGGTATGTTTTCCTTTTCCAGTTTTAATTTCTCTATCTCAGTAGAAATGGATTTTACTAATTTGGTAAGTTCATCTACTTGAGGATGGACAATAGAGGAATCAGAGGTTGAAGCTTAAGCTCTATTTTTTCTCCTGTCCCTATCAGCTTTCCCCTTGATTTTATCAGATGCCATTATGTTGGATTCTACCTCCAAGGCTGCATCTTGCATATGAGATAAGGAGTTTGATCTTCTTTCTCTCAGTAGAAGGCAAAACTCGGGGTCAAAAGCACTGGCATAAGTTATTTTTGTAGAGGTTTCTATAGGATTTATCTCAGCAGGGATCTTATTGTACATTTTGTTGAATGTTTTAGAAAAGTCAGAGAAAAACTCTCCTTTCCTCTTTAGGGATCCAAATTCTGTGATGTAATACAAAAAGTCCTTTTTATTCCCCAGTGCCTCAAAAAGGCATCGTCTAATGCCTCAATCCCAGTAATGGATCCAGGGGCCTATTAGAATATAATGGATGTGCTCGTTTAACCATAGACAATATCACTATTGTCACCCAACCATAGGCTAAAGCCACCCCCGAGCACCTTAACCTTGACAGAGAATCATTCTGGAAGCAAACCTTAGGCTAGATACCCAAACAAAGGGTGTCACACCTTTCTCCAAGGATAGCACACCAAGCAAGAGTTGATCAGAGAGTCCAAACCATAACCAAGAGATATTCCAATACAAAACCAAAATATGCTAGTTGTAGCAGCTACAACAACAACTCTCCTCCAAACTTGCGCACCAACTGGCCAACTGCAGTGCACACAAGTGATTCTTCTATAGTTCTGAGAATGCCTGCCAGAATGAAGACTGGCCTCTTGTATTTATACTAAATCTGGAAAACTGCCTGGGATGACTTCTCATTCTAGGTGCCTATTTACTTAGTATATAATATTTCCTTCCGTCGACTTCTTCTCTTGGAGGCTAATAACCTAATACAAGTTATCCTCTTGAGCCGACTTGTCTTCTAGGGTTACTAGACAACTAATTAGGGTTTCTTCTTACTTCCCAGAATATTCTATTATCGTCAGGTTTACACATGGAGTTAAATACCTCCCACAACTACCATAATATCAACACTCCCTCCTAGCTAGGGAGGTATTGAAGGTAACGGTCTTGAGAAAAAACATACCATTCACCTGGTAGCATCAACATAGTCATATAGACTATCTCATGACTAGATCATGAGCACCATCATCACTATCAGTTTCATCAGCTGCATCATCTCTCGAACCCATACTCCATCTGAGTAATTAGAAATTATGTTGGATAAGTCACTCACTCCATAGAGTGACACAAGAACCATTTTTCTAATCTAGACATATGTCCTAGAAGAATAAATGTCCTAGACCATTTTCCATCTAGGAAATATCTATCCATTGATCATCCATCTAGCTGATAAACATTTTCCAACACTACTGATAGTCTTCAAGGAAATCGAAACAATGTCATTCAATAGAACACAACTGTGTCTATCCATAGTAGTACACAACTACTATCCAGTGGTACACTACCACACCAAGTAGCACATAGATACTTGATCAGTGACATATAGTCACAATCAGTGGAACACATCCACCACAGTAGTATACATCTACTGTCCGGAGACATACAGTCTCCATAACAATCATATCATCTAATATCAACCTGCACATAAAACATTGTTATGATATAAACTGAATCATCTGGGCCATTCTTACACTCACATCTGTGATATCTGGAAGACCATCTCCCCTCAGAAGGTAAAACATCAATGACAAGCTATCTGGACTATTCTTCTCAAGAAAGGAAGAATAGTTGTCCCAATTTCTGAGCCTGGACCATTCCCTATCTAGGCCATTCCTCCAACACTAAACAAAGTGCAACCTGGAGAGAATGAATCTTCCCTAGGGAGTGTATGTCCCTGATTGTTGAACCTGGACCATTCACCTATCTAGGTCATTCCTCCGACACTAAACAAAGTGCAACCTGGAGAGAATGAATCTGCCCTAAGGAATGACTGTTTGGACCATTTCCTAAGGAAACGATTGTCCTGCACCAACCTCCAAAATAGACCATTCTGCGAAACTTCTCACAATTGTGAGCTTCGAAAGAATGACTTTCTGGTGAGGTGGACCAGTCTTCTTGACCACTACTAAGAGTGATTGTCAAGAAGAGAGACTATCCTAGACCATTCCCTATGTTAACCACAGGGGGAATCGTTGTCTATCGTACATTATAAATCCATCGAACCATTTTCATTACAAAAATGACCATTTGATCTGGACCATTTTCTCAACTGGAAAATTCCTGTCCATCAAAAATCTCAAACCACTTTCCGAACCGGAAAGGAATTTCTCATCCTGGACCATTTTTCGAACTGAAAAATGACTGCCCATAAGTCAATAACACATCATTGCTCCCTCCCAACCCGGGAGTCATCTCTTCTTCTTTCAATAAGGAAGTCATCTCCATGAGCTCCAGCTTGAGTACGCAAAATCTTTCATCTTGGAAAGAGGATTTATCAAAATGTCTTCTTATCTGCTCATCTGTAGAGATATATATATTAGAGAACCACTTCTCTTTTCTAGACTTCATTACAGAGAATGTAATGCTTGATATCAATGTACTTCGGTCTTTCTGGAACACTGGTTTTCTATGAAGGCTTCATATAAATTTGATCATTACAGTATATCATAGTTGAATTCATCTCTTTTCTTTCCTAGTAGATCATAACATCATGGAAAGGATCGAACTGGAACATATCCATGTGGCACTTTCTCTGTCATCATGAGATCTTTGTCAAGGATTGGAAATCCATCATTCTGGAGTTCCGAGTAACCATTCTGATATAATATAGAAATTTTTCACCACGCTTCTATTGTGCATTGGAGGTTCTCTACCAATTTATCTTCTTTCATCTGCATACAAGGGTCTCTTTCTAGTATACCTCAAATCCTTGAGGTTTCTCTTCATACGCTCTTTGTTCAATTATTCTGGAGAATAGTCTTTGCATTCATCTGATGTAAACTTCAACCCATGGATATTGTGGATGATGTAATGGCTTATGTAGAGGTATGTCTGGTTTACTTGGAACAAACAATCATCATAGTCTTCTCCCTCCATCTGGGAGAAACTCTAATTCTGGATCTCACAATGATTTCAATCATAAGTCTTCCATACACTGTTCTTCATCACAACTTTCAGTTCCTCTGGTTTATTTCTTTTAGTGATTTCATATCAGGCTGGTAGTCTTGTGATTCTCGATACACTGACTAGTTGTTCTATCTTTTCTTTCTCTCTTGGTATCTTCATGTTCTTCTTCATGTTTCTCTTTAGCTCTTGAGTTCATGAAGTTTTCTATAGATTCCATGATTTGAATATTCCAACTTCTTTCTTTCATCATAGGATCATGGATGTGGATGGACAACCAGGGATTACTTTAAGGCTTCTTTTCGAAGAAGACTTCTTCTGAAGTCACACTGAACACGTGTTGCTTTTCATGGTTGCTACCATGGATAGATACTTCATCATCTTCAATGGATCATATAATTTAGGATTAGCTCCCTCCTAATCCTTGCTTCATGCATGAATGCATGTTCTTATTTTGATAATACAATCTACTCCCTCCATCTAGGAGAGTCCACGCTTCTGTCTGCATCCTTATTTCCTTCTACAAAGTGTCACAAATATTTTTCCAATTTCCTCTTTATTGCTAACTTCTTACTGTCTTTACTTCTCCTAGGTTTCTTCAAGATTGATTCTGATAATAACTTCCACATGAATTGTTACCAAGGGTTGTTGATGCACTTCATCCTTTCATGTGTATTTTCTAACTTGTAGAAATCCTTATCTTGTTGTTCTTGTACAAGAACTATGAAGAGTGTTGTTTACCTTGTCTTAGAAGAAGAAGTTTGTTTCAGCCTGCTTAATCTTCTTTGAAGGTTCCTTTTCTTCGAAAACTGATGCTTCATGTGTATCCTTCCTTTTCTTCAGCTCGGGACAATGATTCTTGTAGTGACCATACATTCGATTGTTGAATCATTGTAATTCTTAAATATATTTCTCTTGATTTGGCTTCTTCCTTGAACCAAACTTCCTTTTGTTCCCGAAATTATTGAATCTTGTTGTGAAGGCTTGATCATCATATTTCTTTTGAGGTTTCTCTTTTGCACTAATCCTTGATTCTTCTTGTGCACAACAAGTCCAAAGTTCTTCAAATGTAGGATACTCCTTTCTTCTGTTCATGCTTGCGAAAAATGCATCCCATGTCTTGGGAAGACGGTTGAGTACTATATTTACTAGTTCCTTCTCTGGGATGATTTATTCAATAGCTTGTAGTTGATATCTTAATTGAGAGATTCTCAAAAGGTATGATGTTATGTTGTCATTATCATTCATCTTCATGCCACGAAGCTCATTCTTCAGACTCATCACTTCTTCAATGTTTCTGACTGAGAAGAGGTTTGCTAGGGCATCGTACATGTTCTTAGATGAATCAAGATGGGAGATGTAGGGTATCAAGTGGTCTTTTATAGAATCCACTATGATAATCATGGCATTGATATCATTGTCTTTGAACTTCTCCATAACTGCAACGTTCTGCAGTTCCTTCTCTTTTCCTTCTTCAAACTCTAGTTCCACAATATTTCCTTTCACGATATCCAACACTTTATTCTTGGCAAGGATGATATCAATCCTTGTCTTCCATGCTCTGAATTTAGAATCCCCTTCTAACTTGTTTTCTGACTTCATTGAGTAAGTCATGGCTTCTTTGACTTGGTCAACCCTAGATTTGACCAAAAACTCAAACTTGATGTCTTGGCTTGCTGAGAGTACCAGGAGATGTGCTAGGCTAGGGAGCACTAGTCTATTCGAAAATTAGATCAATCCCTTCACTTAAGGTGCCTCAACAAGAGGGTTAGGGTTTCTGCAACTATACCTACTAGTAACCCTAGCGACAGTGCTTTGGTAACTGCTCCTACTAGCAACCCTAGCAATAGTTCTTCAACGAGCTTAGTATCCTTATGGCTATGCTCCCTTCTAGTGGTTAGACTGAATGAAGGAGGTGTGGGCGCATAACATGTTAGAATATAATGGATGTGCTCATTTAACCATAGACAATATCACTATTGTCACCCAACCATAGGACGAAGCCACCCCCGAGCACCTTAACCTTGACAGAGAATCATTCCGGAATAAAAACCTAGGCTAAGTAGCCAAACAAAGGGTGGAACACCTTTCTCCAAGGATATCACACCAAGCAAGAGCTGATCAAGGATTCCAAACCATAACTAAGAGATAGTCCAAGCCAAAACCGAAGTCTGCTAGTTGCAGCTGCTGCAACGACAACTCTCCTCCAAACTTGCATAGAAACTGGCCAACTACAGTGCGCACAAGTGTTGCTTCTGCAGTTCTGAGAATGCCTGCCAAAATGAAGACTATCCTGTATTTATACTAAATCTGGCAAACTACATGGGCTGAATTCTTATTCTGGGTGCCTATTTACTTAGTATATAGTATTTCCTTTAGCCGACTTCTTCTCTTGGAGGATAATAACCTAATACAAGTTATCCTCTTGAGCCAACTTGTATTCTATGGTTATTAGCCAACTAATTAGGGTTTCTTCTTGCTTCTCGGAATATTCTATTCTCATCAGGTTTACACATGGAGGTAAATACCTCCCGCAGCTACCATAATATCAACAGGGACAAACCCCTAAACCACTTCCTAACCTCACCAAAAAGGCTTTGGACAAAGACTCTCATCCACACATCCTCATTTTCAATATTTTGATTGTCTGTATAACTGCAGAAGGCAACAAGGTGTTCTTCAGCAGTTATATCTTCTTCTCCTGTGAATTTGGGCATGTATTTTAAATAATCTCCAATAGGGAGAGCATTAATGGGTTGAGGTAAGACAAGGGGGACAAATCTTGCAACAAATATGGAATCCATCCCATTTCTACGAGGGTTAGCACCTGCCATTGTATTTTGGACTCTTGGTGAGCAAGGAGGATAAGGAAACTTAACTGTGTGCAACTTAGGAGAAAAAGGAATGTATAAAGGGGGAATTTTAGTTTTCATAGCAGAGGGTTCAGTCTTGGAAGAATATGGTACAGGTTGTAAAGAGGATGAGGTTTCCTCTTCTTTGGTTGCATAAATTTTGACAGGAGGAGGAGTAGTAAGGCCTAAGGTAGGAAAATTTTCAAGACTCTCAAGTATGTACCTCTTTTCAATGTCAAGGGAAACAAGGATTTGAAAATTTTCTTATTTCAATTCATATTCAAATGAAGAGTATTCAAGAAGGAAATTTTTGAAATCAAGACTCTTAGATACTTCAACAGAAGGAAAAGAAAGATTACTTGATAAAACAACTGGAGTATAAAGACTAGAATCAGACAACTGATGAGAATCACTTGTAGCAGCAACAAAAAAACTTTCTTGAGAATCTTTTCCCTTTTTGATTATCTTCTCTGGGCCAACCTCAGGTGGAACCAAAGGTAGTTGTGGATTTGATCTCGTGTGTATGCATTTAGTAGCCAGAGCTGAAACAATGGAGTCACCAGGTGCAAGCTGCAATCTTTAATATACTGAGTTCCAATGCACCTTCGGAACTAGTAATATTTTTCATTCAATCCCAAGGAAATGTCTTCAATTCGTTCCCCGACAATGACGCCAAGAATTTTATTACTAGGAATCAACCTTGGATTGCATAGAAGGTAAGCCCAATACCCATCAGTTTATGTGTAAATGTAAATGAGTTTTAAAGAGGTCAAATGGACAAGACTCAAGATAATAATGTTCTAACTCAGAAATCTGGGCTAAAATGCATAGGCAATTGAGGTCTTGGATAACTTCAGTCGATAAGTGGGAGTAAAGGTGAATAGAGGGAAGACTTTGATGAGAAAAATGTAGAGGTTTACTATATACATCAGGTCTATAAGCAACCTAAGGAAGAAAAACTCAAAACACAATATCTTCTTGAATTCAAAGTTTGAGGACACTAAAGAAACATCATAATAATATTATAATCAAACATCCATCATAATATCACTACAATAATTCATGTGAATCATTCAAGCATGAATACTTTAGAATCAGAGGCAAATTAGCTGGAGTAAGAAAGGTGACTTCTATTAATCAAGATGTCTCAAATCAGGTACATAACCAGTTCACAAAAACTTAATCAAAATATTATAGCATAAAGGAGCCTAGCTCAACCGTTCGAACCTACTAAATCATTTATACTATCTATTTATAACAAAAGGGGAGGCACATATGGAGGTGCAAGCTGGCCTTCTTCCCATGAAAATCTCCAAGTAGTTATTCCATATAACAACTTAAACTAAAAACTGTGCTATAAAAAGGGAAAATGTTGGCCACTGATCCAACCAACTTTGAACTGAATTAATCTTCTTGATACACATCTCCTTGTATGCCAAGTGTCTTTCGGATGCTTGTAAATGTCATCATGTTGCCAGCTACTATCTTTGTCTTTCTCCACATCAACAACCATCAACAAGAATGATATTTCGAGATCCTTGATTTCCGGTACCCATTGGTAGCTTCATTCGATAGCGAGCCTTTGTAGCGTATTCACCAAATTCCTGTAATTCTGTAGCACAACCTCCAAAATAGGCATGTTGAATGGGTAGCGCCACACCTGTCTAAAATTTCAGTAGCACCATGCCTGTGTGCTTCTATGTTGAATTTAAACTCTATCTAAAATTTCAGTAGCGCCTTCTTGTGTGTCTACGTACAATTTGGTAGCGCCTCGACTGAATTCACAACACCACATTCCAATGCCAATAGCTTTGGTAGCACCCCCGGGTAGTTAGCAGTGCCATTGCTACATCAGTCTTAGGTGATTAAGCAGCGTTAGAGGCAATAAACTGATATGACATGAAAATTCAACAATTCTGTAGCACCATAGTGCTATAGAATGTCTATGCTACTACTGTTGAAGATATTAATTCTTTGCAGAGTAACAAAAACTTTGAGCAGTATGCATTAGAATTCTATATAGGTGGCAAAAGTAGTATTCCCTTAATTACTTATCCTTGCAAAAAGGGGCCATTCCCAAAAATGGAGCTTACTTTTCACCAATCACTTCATCAACCTGACACTCCTTCTTGTAGAAGGAGGACTTCCCTTTGGCACAAAATCATGCTTCCCTTTAGCAGTAACAGGTTTCTTCACTGGATCTATGCTTTCCTTGGCTATCGGCTTCTCCTTTTCAACATCATCTTCAACCAACACATTCAAGTTTCTTTGAGCCATCTCATATTGGAATTGTTGCAACTCTGCTTTGAGCTTTCTGTTCTGAGATTGAAAGTCTCTATTTTGCCTATAGAGGTTCTTGAGTTACCTATGAAGAGGTTGGGCTCTTATTGTTGTGAATATTGCTAAGTCAAGAGTGTGGTTGTAGCCATCCATGAGTTCTTTCATCTTAATTCTTTCAGATAGGGATTCAGACTTCATATGAGCCACCTCCTTTCTAGCTTCCCTAAGTTGTTTAATCATTATTTTGAAGGTCTAGTTGCTAGGTGGATTGGTGATGTGGACAGTCTCAAGAGGTTTTTTTACGGCTTCATCTTCATGCTACACATGGATTACTTCTTCTATCTCAATAGGCTTTTCAATGCCTTTTCCCTTTTCTTTATTCTTCTTTAGAATGGAAGCCACAAACTTCTCAATGAATTCACCCTTATACTTCTTATTCTTTGGAAAATAAACCTTTGGTAGGACCTATTCTTCAACAACCTCCTTGAGAGCTGATGACCTTGTGAAAGGATTTCTACTCTTAGTGCTAGCTGCTGAACGGGATGAAGAGAAGTGTAATTTCCTTCCTTTTTTGGTTGTGGCTTTAGTAGAGGAAGGGACTTCTTCTAGTTCTAGTGCAGGAGGGGGTGAAAGGCCTCTCTGTGGAGAATGGTAAGCCTTCTCCTCAGTTCTTGCAGCCTTCATAATGGATTCTTGATCTTGAACATGAGATTTACTCTTTCTTTTCTTGCTAGCACCTGTTGGAGTAACACTGGTGGATGGGAAAGGGCTTGTTATCTGTGACTGAGGAGTAGATTCTATGTCCAATTTCATGTTAGCAATATTAAAGAAGTGTTCCCATGAGATTTTCCTCTTTCTCAGCTCTTCAGAAACCAACATTCTAATCAATCCAGAATGAAAAATGCTAGTATCCACAACCTTGGATTTGGATTGAACCCCATCTAACTTCTTGCCTATGCTCCTTAGAAAATAGAAGGGAATGTTCATTTAAACTTTGCTAGTAAAATGTAGCAGAAGCCTTATATTGTACTAGTATAGTTTATTGAACCTCCCTTCACATGTGAAGTACCTTTGAATGATCCTCAATATTTTATCAAATTCTCCAATCGAATGATTTATTGGTACCCATTTGGACAGATTGTCAGTTTGATATTTAGGTTTAAGTAAGTCTTTGGCAAAGGATGCATCAAATTCCATGGATTTAAACCAACTCTCCCCAGTGATAGGGATCCATGTAGTTTCTGAAATAGAGGTCGCAGACACCTCAAACTCTAGGTCCCCTACCTTGGTCTTTATGCCATCAAAATGTAATGAAAACTACCTTTCCACCTCAGGATGACCTCTTTGCATATTTTGGCAGAAAGTGAGGAAGCCCACCCTTTGGAAAACTTCTTTAGCCATGGGCTCTACCTCAAATAAATGCATGTCTACAGGCTCAATTCTAACCACATTAACTCCCTTGTGCGACCTCTTCTTCTGAGGAGTCTCCATAGTTTAGGATGAAATATTAAAAAATATGAAGTGGTGATGACCAGGAAAACAAAGAGTCACACTTCAAAAGAATCTGATAGTGAAGAGTGTCTACCCCTTTCTAGGAATTCTCCCTAACTCAGACTGATTGCTAGCTTAATAAACATTGGCTGTGAAATTCTCTCCCTTGACTGTGTACGGATATTAAAATTGAGGAAAAATCATATGGTGAAGGGATACATTGTAATTGTCTTTGAAAATTGGGTTGAAAACAGTCCAATTCAAAAGATAGAGGAGGCAGGGGAAAAAAGCAGCGTCATTTTAGTAGCATTTCTGGGTAGCACACTGCACATACAAGAGATGAAATTTGCATGGACATTGAGATATTGAGAGAAATGGAGAGTAGATGTATTAAGACCGATACCAGGTGATGGTAACTATAGGTTTGATTGGAAGGGAAACTGATAGGAAGGCGTGAGGAAAATATATCCTCCAGCTATGCAGGCACGATAGCTACCAAAACTCCGAGCGATAAATTCTCCTTGAAATTGATATGCAAAGAGTGAAAATCATGGAATACCTAGAGAATGATGAAAACTCGGAGTTTCAGTGAAATCTTAGGAAAGTATCATGAGAAAATCGGCCTCTGAATCCACCTCAACATCTGATCTGGTAGCGCCACTGCCAACTGGTCCGAACTGGTAGTTTGTGTAGCACAAAAATTTAAGCTTTCAAAATTTGAAAACCGTTAGCAGATCTCATAAAGATTAATCCTCGAAGGCATATTTTAACTAACCATGGTGCTAAAAACAAGGAAGATATGACATGAGCACAATAATCACAAATCATAGTGAAAGATGATGGATAGGGAGTGTGCTACGAAAACTCGTGGTGAGTTGGCAACAATCCTTTTCAAACAATTATTTGACTAGTAAGAATAGGACAAAGGCACAACATGGCAAGGCTACAGAGGCATAAGTGAGGAGGGTGACATTTCAAGTCGAGCTGGTCGTGGAGTAAGTCAAACTTAGTGTCAAATCATAAAGGGGATCAAAACATAAGTCATGAAAATGAACCTAGACCAAAATTTCATGTGAGGATCAAATTTTGAGCCATGACTTAAACCTTTATTTATCAAAGTCATCTAAGTAAATCACACATTTAAGAGACAAATCAAAATTAAAAAATCTAAAGGCTTAGAAAAATCAAAACTAAGGGCTAAAGACCCAAGGCAACTTAGTGTGATAACACCTTAGATAACAACTCAGGATGGATCAATTTACACTATCTGTGTTTTTCATTGCACTAAAAAAGTAAGGTCATAATTCATATGTAATCTCTATGTTCATTTGTATGAATTTCCTTGTGCACATGTTCGTTTAAAAGAAAATTCTCCATAATCACTAATGTGTTTTTTCTTTTATGAAATTATTTAACCCCAACATCCATGGAAGTTATGTCTTCTCAATACCATAGCAATTTCACCATCTGAATCGTTCTAGAAAAAAAGTTATAGCAAAAATGGTAAGATGACTTGAAAATAACATACCTTAGAACACATCACCAAAAGACTTCATCCTCCCTTGAAATCCGGCCTTCTTTACTTATGATTTCCTCTGAAATTCGACTTGTGTTTCAAATGAATGTATAATGATATTTATTTATACCATTTATGTCACTTCCTTTTAACATTAGGGCCGACCTGACACTTTCTTATTTTGTAATTCAGTTCTTTAATTATCTTCGGGGCCTACATGTACTTCCTTCTTCAATTCACTTTGTCATCTTCAAAAATTCATTTCTACTCAACCATGAGGATCCACATGACGTGCCACATACCATCGGAAACAACACGATGTATACTATCCATCCATGGGTGTTGTATCTGCGTGTGCATTATTCTTCATGTCCAAATACCTTCATCAATCTTGCAGTCCAAAACCCATGACTAGGGTTGACATAAATGACAACAAACAATCTTCCAAAAATAACAACTTTTGTGCAATTAACTAGTTCATTGTTCATAATCAAATATCCAACATAGTGCCACCACAAGATAGTATGTATTCCACACAGTTTGTAAGGGGTTTTGTTACCTTCATTTACATACTTTGCATTTTATAACAATTTTTGAACGGTACCCATTTCCAATCTGTAAACCATCAAAATCAACCACTGCCCATACATTCCTTCAATCCACAATAATACTCAAAAGTCATGTTTTCAAATTAACAATGAAGTCACTATCACTACAATCGGGCCTATCATTTAAAAGCAATGATATTCATTAAATATATATATGCAGTAACCAACATAATCAAGACCAAATTGCAACACCCAAATTGACAATTAAACATACAACCAACAACCACCATTTAGGCACAAGCTATGCACAAGGTAATTCGCTCAGGAAATGTAGTTCTACCACTGTAAAAAAACAATTCAATGTAACTTAAAAGCTGGGCCATCCATCCAACATGATGGGGTCTCAAAAACATTCCCTTCTTAACAAATGATCGATTGCAACAATTAAAGATGCTTAAAAACCCTGTGAAACCCTGTGAAACCCAAGCTATCCATATTGTACACAGTGTGCAGACACCAAAACACCATGATGCAATATCTTCAAACACACAGTTACAACAATAACTCAATCCATTGTGTTGGTTCGTCAATCTAACACAGTATCACTTCAATTTAATCCAACTGCGATCAAATATGTTGTGCAAACCCAGGCTTATACAAATGAACAATCACAAGGATACAGTGGATATAGTTTCTACAGTCATCTGGTTCAATAACTATTCGGCCCCAAAATAAAACCACAATTACCACGACCATTACTTCATTTGGAAAATACCATACACACAACGCAACATGCGTGAGCAACGTCAAGCATTTGTAACCAATGCCATCTAAACATCCAAACAATCCTTAGTGTGAAAATACCAGTGACTGTGTACCAACCAACCAATTTTTCATTGTCGAGAAATCAATTGACCTAACAAGATGTGATAACAATGCATACCCATGCATCGATTCGAGTTGGGGAAGTTGCCCTTTCCATTAAACAATATTGATTTATAAAGAGAGCGATTGTGTGTAATTTGAAAGTGAAATTAAAAATGTAGGGTTTACCATTGTCATAATAGAGGAAGTGACTATATACCAACCAACACGACTATCACACGAACAATTGGGCAAGCCTGTATTTGAACTTGTCAAAAATTATACCACCAATCAACCGCAACCAAGTCGTAAAACCAACAGGTTAGGCTGGTCTTCTCTATCAATATTCAAACTAGAGGGATAAGGTTTGTTGCGTAGCCAACATAGGGAGAGAAAAAACACTCTTTGTAATGGTGAAAACTCAAAGGCCACAGTGCAGATAGGAAGAACCACGATTCATTCGTGGACGGGTGCAAATCCATGATAGGGGCCATAACTGAAAAGGTAGGGCTCTAGTTCGGCCTGGCAAAAGTTATTTAATGCACGCAGGGTATAACCCTCGTGTTCTTTGAGTGAACAATCACAACACAGAGATGAAGAAAGGGATGAGGAAGAACAGGAACCTCATTTTGTGACCCCTAGTGGTGCAATCAACCAATGCCCAAGCAAACAAAAACACAGTGACGTAGAATGCCTTCAACCATTAAACCCATAAAATCCAAAGACTGGATTTAGTGACAAACGCGTGAAGATATCTATCCACCCAAGACCAAACAAAAACCCACCAACTAAACCAACAAGGATACCAGAGAGTTACCACCCAGGATGACCAATAACTTCTACGAATTCAATATCATGGCAGGAAGAACCATTCATTTCAAGAACACAAATTTACCAGTTGCAATACTTAGGAAAACACAAACCAATACACCCGAGCCAGTAATCATTTCATAACCAGAGCAGAGTCATGAATGGCCAAAAAAAGAACATACTTGTAATTGAATTCCTTGAAACGCAAGTTGGTCGAGCGGTTCCTCTCTGCTAAGAATTCGGAGCATAACCACAGTAGCAAGATGGAACAAAAGCCCGACTAGGGTGGTGGCTAATGGGAGGGGTAAAGGTGACGTTGGAATCTACACATACTACTTGCCAAATGCGCTTTCCACATCATATATCCAATTCCTTATTATATAACTCAAACAAAATCGCATAACCATTAACACACATTACCTTGTCAAATGAGCCACCAACATTCAATCTATACAAATATACCATATGTATATCGACCACATAAGTCAATTAATCATTGCATAACCATTAGCACTATCACCTTGCCAAATGTGCCACCAATATTTCATACCATATGCGTATTAAAGATATAATTCAATCACAATTGCATAACCATTTACTTGTTAGCTAGGATTTAACAATAATTGTTAAGTCTTTCATGCATGTAGTATAGTGAATAGGATAACTTTAAATTCATCCCCTTTGCAATTGTTTCTCATTTCTTTCCAATTGTTCGCATGTAGTATAGCAAAATTGCAGAGTTAGATCCCTTCTCTTTGCATTTGTTATAGTATTTTTGCCTTTTTCAAAATTGTCCTTCATGTAATTTCACTAACATGTTTATTGTGTAGGTGCGATAAGAACAGATAGCAATGATATTAATGAATATCATAGGTTGTAGTAACATCAAGAATCAACACCTCATAAGCTCAAATCATAACCAATAACAATAGTATCTCATCAACCATGTAAGTCGTGTCGCATATCATCACAACATAAAAAATGAACATATCTGATCTTCAATAGTTCAAGGGGGTCCCACCTACTAGTATTATTAACTTTTATAATAATAGGCTTTAGCAACACTTTGCGGGAAAAACTTCATTGACAATTTTAATCGTCAAAAAATGGGCGACTCCACAGGAAAATTTGTTTCCAACATATTTAGAACTCGGAACTCATGGTTTCACATACCAAGAACAATAATTTTAGAAGACATAACCAGAATAATTATGCAACAGGGGGAAGTGAGCGGATTTAATGGAAAGATGACCGGGAATTTTGGAATAATTGATTAAAAGTGTTAAGTATGAGGAGCTTTTACCACTGTATGCATAATCAATTAACCGGAATATGCTCTTAAATTTTGAGGAAAACTTATAGAATTTCTCTCAAGGTCTCAATGGGTGAAGAAATGGCAAGAAGAAGTGGGAAATAATCAATTCCTTGTAAGACAACAGCGGAAATATGTAACAATTTCAAGGGTCCTTCAGAGGAGACATCATAATCATTGTTCAAGCTTGATTGTTATCGACTAACAATGCTTTGCAAGAGTGTCACTATGGTAGAATTGATCCAAAATTCTATCTTGACCAAACACTAAAAGATGATAAAGACAAAAATCGCAACATAAGTAATAATGTAGAAATTAAAACAACAATAGTAAAAGACTCAATTGAAAACAACAAGGAAAGAAAACTTAACTTAGAAGGTAGAAATCAAGGTATTGTAAGCATAGAAAAGAAGCACAAAAAATGAAAGCACAGCTAGGCTACTAGTATACAGCAAAATCCAGACTACATTAGAACTTTTCATGTTGGTTCCTCGCAATAATTCAAGCGAGGATTGTTAGCGTTGTAGGGAAACAATTGCTCTTGTAAACCTTTTAAGATATATGAGTTAGTATATCTTGGAAATCAATTTGGAAAGGACCGATCACTTGGAAATCTGATGTAATCATTAGTCCCTTTACACGCACAATTAGATCATCAAGATAGAGATGGAGACTGACCAATTCATCGAGATTCATGTGCATAGGTTTTTTAAAAGAAGTACTTGTATCAAGTAAGCCAAAAATCTAACATTTTTAAGGCATGGTATTGCAATTAGTAATGAAAGTGGTTTTCTGAGGAGTTTCCCCTTTTACTTGGATTCTCTTGTAACCAAACAGACTGTCAAGTAAGGGTCTTAACTGTGACTCTACAACCTATTGCAAAAACATTTCCATATTGAGAGGGGGAAAGGGATTTCTCATAATCGCTTTCTTGAAAGTTCAAATACTAATACAAGTTCTAGTATTATCAGTGGTCCTCGAGGCCAATTTCCAAATTGAGACCCATTCAGAGTGGGCTGAAAAAAATATTCCAGCCCTTAAGAAATCTCTCAATTCCCTTCGAAAGGGTGCTTCTAGTGCAGAGTTAACAAGTTCTTGTTTTTACCTAGCTAGTTTCATAATATGTTGAACAAGACCAGGATCAAAACCATGAAGATCCTCATAAAACCAAGAAAAAACCTTTTGGGGTTCACCGAGTAGCCCGATGAACCTCATCTCTTCTTTATCAGAACATTGGACATTTATTTTAACATTCATTGAAGATTCAAGTGTCCTAATTTTCAGGAGGGTGGTTTCAACCACCTTCTTTTGTAACTCCTCTTCTTCTTCTTTTTCTTTGTTGCCTACCACACTCAATGAAAACGAACTCCCAAGAGGATTCAATCCCTCGGCAATCTCATTATTTTCTGTGGATATAATCTCCTCGAGCTTAAGAAGTTCATTTTGTATGACAGCACAAATTCTCTCATCGCTAGGAATGGCCTCCCAAGATCCTTCCTTTTCAAGGATGTATGGATGATGTAGAGATTGAAAAGCACAATCAGGCTTGTGAGGCAAGAGTTTTTGAGTAGGAGAGGTTGCAAAGACAGCTAACCGATCAGCCATTGAATTCAACTCCTTCTTAACATGAGTGATGTTGAAAGATAGAAGGTTCAAGAAAAGTGCCCAAACTGTTTGGGAGTATTGTTCCATCAACTTGTTGCTAGGAGAGTGTATCTTGCATATCAGGTTCACAACAAGCTCAGAAATTTCGAAAACTGAAAGGTGACCACAACCAAGATTAAGGGCATTCTTAATGCCTAATAATAGAGCTTTGAATTCAGCGGCATTGTTTGTACAAGCAAACTCTAACCTGTATGACAGATTATGAATTTTTCCTGCAGGGTAAACCAAGATGATACCAGCCCTGTTACCTTCATTAGAGTGTGAAACATCAAAGTGAATATGCCATAAATCATCATCTAAATCAATTCTTTCCAAAGTAATAGTATCCTCTTCAACAAAGATGGAATAAACTCCTAGGTCTTCTTCAATAGGCTTTTTTCCTAGTGTTGATGACCATGACATCCTCTGGCTCTGCAAAGTCTAGGATAGCAATAGTAGCTTCTGGTATTCTCTAGCACTCTTCTTTACCTCACATGTGGTTTCTTCATGGTGTTCCTCACAAAAGTTACACCAACTCCAAGGTAGGATAACTTTAGGCTGAAAATTGTTTTCAATCAGATTCCTAAAAGGGGGTGCAGAAGAGGCTAAAGCTCTAGGGGTGAAAGGGGAGATAGTACCCTTCTGCTCAAATCTTATCATACAATTGTTCATATCTTGTAATATTTGTAAGAGAGAGGAAATGTCTATCTGTCTAACTGATTCTCCCTAGCGAAGACCAGTTCTTTCGAGTTGTTCTTCATACTCTGAGCAAGTATGCAGAGCGAAACCGAGATTATCAATGGCCTTTTCCTCAAGCTTATGATGGTAGGGAAGAGGCAATGCATTGTAGTAATGCATGAAAGAGTCTTGGTTCTGAGGGTGGATAAGTTTAGGGATTTGATTGTACAACATGGTAAAACACAAGTTGAAAGACTTGATGGTATCACCATCTTTATAAGTGACGTTATTGTATTCCATTAAATTCTTAGAAAGGCTTTTGGATTTCCCATAAGTGGATCGGAACCAATAAATCAACTCCTCCCAAGTAGACAGAATCTTAGGAGGAAGGTCAAAGAAATTGATTGCAGCCTTTCCTTCCAATGAATTGATGAACAAGTGCATGCAGGTGTCATTGTCGTTGGCCCCTATGTTATGACAAGCATTAGAAAATTCCACTAGGTGTTCATTGGTACTGACAGTGTTATTCCCTGAAAAATTAGGTAGGTTCTCTTTAAACTTTTGAAGTGGAAGAGTAGCAGGTGCTAAGTTAAGAGGGTAGGACACATGCCGCGGTGTGGTTGTGGTGTCTTCTTTGAAATCAAAAAGTCCATACATTTTGATGACTTTGGTGGGATTCGTGGTAGATTGGACAGGGATATGGTGGATATATAATCGACCAATCACTAATGATGATGAAGATTGGGAAGATGGAGCACTTCCAGTGCCACCAGAGCCACCACTAGATGCCATCTTGTGGATGATACATGAAGGAAAGAAAGACGAGTTGGATGAATCAGATAAAGTTCTCCTTGGAGCACTTTTTTGGGCAGATAACACAACGTTTATTCTTCCTATTTCAGCAATAGGATTGATTTTGGGTGACAAGCCTCTTATTCTTCTAGAAGCATGAGAGTCTAAGGACATGAAAGAAAGGAAAAAGCTCGAAGAAACAAGGGTTTACTGTTGATTTCTAGGTTGTCTACGTCTAGCCTCCAATTATTCTTGAGCACTAATATCTCGTTCAATTGCTTCCCAAGAATGGTTAAGTTCGACATGGGTATTGGAAGTGTCTAGAATGGTGTTAAACAGGTTCAAAACAATGTTGGTCTGGTCTTAAAGACTGGGCTTGATACTGGGTTGCCTTGCAACAGAAACAAACATTAATAGCGAAACAGTCAAAGAATTGATTTCATAAAAAGAAATATGTATCGATGAAAATCGATTATAAAAAATTAACCAAAGAGATATCGAAGATCTCCCAGTATGGTCGCCAAATAAATGTTGAGGAAAAGATATGAAATGATCTTACTCAAGCATTTTCAGACTTTACTTGGCTAAAGAAAAGTAGATGGGAATATCACCCTATGTTTATAGCCAACAAAAATAACATCATAACTCACAAGTATTAATTACGAGTGCTTAGGCTAGTCTTTTATCAACAAAAAGCTTGCTGGAAATTCACTTTTTATGTAATTTTCTGAATATAACAGTTGCTGAAATAAATGTAAGAACATAAGTAAAGACACCAAGATGATAATCAAGATAGATGAGACATAAAGCAGTCCTTAATTTCATTCCAATTCACCAAAGAGTCATTTTCTTTACAAAATCTCATACAAAAATCTTGGACCAAAGTCAAACTTAGACATCCATGATGGAACATACAAAAGGACCTCTAAAAGAAAACCAAAACTGAACTCTAAAAGATGGATCAGCTTGCCACAAATTGGTGCCCACTCAACTCTGCACAATAGCCTTTATCAATCATGAAAACTAATTCACAAATAGACAAGTCTACACAGACTATCAAAGATAGATCAACACCTCTGAAAAACAAGTGTCTAAATGATACGATTCAGTCCTGAATATTGTTGTCTACAATAAGACCCTGCTATCATAAAAGATAATTAAGCTTGTGATGAATATATGAATGAATGAAAACTGAACTATCTCAACATAAACTCAAAGAGAAAACCTTAATATGCTTTTGCTTCCATCCTCCTCTTGTTCCTCCCTTCCCTTTTTCTTTTAACCAATTAGAATTGGTTGGAGTTGAACCAATTCATTAGTTAAGTTAATTAAAGACTTAACTAACTTTAGTTAGGGGAGAGAGTAATAATTATAATAAGGGTCATAAATAAATAATAACTAGTAGGTGGGACCCCTTGTGACTCCCTTTAGTTCATAACAATCATAACAACCATAACATAACCATTAGTTAAGAAAAACACACCTCCGTGTGTCTCCCATCAACATATTCACTTTTGGTAATTTAAACTCATGAAATTTGAAATTATTTCAAAAATAATACTCATATATCCAAAATAAACATGTTGTCCAAAGATCCCTGAAGTCGACTATCATAAAACAATAGATATAATAAAAACTCAAAAGCCATATTTCCCAAACTGTGATGCAACCCTTCCTTGATTGTTGTTTTCACCTCTTCATTTTCCTGAATTTTCCTTTGGTTGTGTAGAACCTTTAGGCCTAATCTCGATGATCATGTGGGAACAATCGTCCCTCAAATGCATCTGAGAAGACACGGATTTGTCAAAGTCATTGGAGGGTGAGAAGGGGGCAGCAGTGGATTTCCTTTATCAAGGGCATGGTGGGACTCAGTTTTCAATCTCTTGCTAGAATAGGAGGATTTCATTGGTGAGTGGTCAGGGGTAGCTTGGGAAATGGGGTCAACCAACGAAGGAGTAAGAAAAGACAAGTTGGGCCATCCACAAAGTTGGGAGACTGTCGGGTGGAAAATCTCCTACCATCCATCATTTTCAGGGACCTCAGGTTGTAATGACACATGAGGAGGTACAGGGATACCGGGTGCTTGCTGGGCTTGGAAAGGAGGCCTTTCAGGCCTAGGTTGGACTATTCCCTGCCCAATCCAATTGAAGAATCTGGCATGAAACAATTGGCCAAGCTCTTTTGAATCAACATCAAAATGTATGGAGAACCTGGTGTTGGACACACCTACCACACTTAGAGGGGGGGGGTGAATGAGTGTGGGGATATTTTTCCCAAAACTTCCCTCTTACACAAAACTCATTAGTTAGCATTCACCATTTACTCATTACTCATTGTTGTCATTAATAATCAGTTAGATGTGAATACACATCAACAACATATATCAGCAATATATCATCAACAAATCATCTCCACAAGGAACACAAGGAACACAAGATGTATGTACAATTTTTATTTTTATTATGGACTTCAATCTGGGGGTTTTCCAGCAACAAATGAATAGAGTACAACTCTACAAGAGAACCATATCTATATTCAAGACTCAACTTACATTCTTAGCACCAACTGAGATGAGGCAACAATCCTCAATAGATATCAATCTGTACCATAAACATAAACAAGTGCACCAACCTATGCCAAACAACATGTAATCAACCTGTACCATAAACAAGTGCATCCAACCATGTACCAAGTATATACCAAACATGTGTCAACTAATCATCAACAATGACTCATAAATATGTACAAACATCATCAACTATACACCTAATGTATGGGCCAACTCATCAATTGCTTGTCTCAACCATGACTAGTTTTGGATTAGTCAACAATCCTAAATTGAAATAATCATAACTTTGTACATGTAATGAATAAAGATCTGAAACTAATACAAAATTTTATTCACCGTGTTTTATGCAATTCCTCCAGGTGTCACTACTTGGAAACTCTTAGAAAAGGAGTTATAGAAAAAATGGCATACCTTGCTGAATTATGGCTTATTCTAGAGAGTGACCTTGTAGAGCGTGCCCCGCACGGAATATTTGTTGAATCAATCTGAAACTTAGAAAGCATCATTAAAATAATTTATCCTCCCTTGAATTTCTGCCCTCTTTTCTTCACCTTCCTTCTAAAATTCGGCTTAGATATCCTTTGGTTACCTCAGTCACCTATAGATCTTCAATATGCTCAAGTGTTCCACACCAAAAATGCTCAAGAAGCTCTCACAAGAATCTCTCCATCAATACTCCAAAAGATATTCTCACAAGAAGCTCTCCATTCATCCACAAAAAGGATGATCTACAAGAGACCATTGCTATCTTATTTATACTTTCATCCTCTAGGTCACTTAACCCATTTTTAGGTCACTTAACCCATTTCTAGGTCACTTAACGTATTTTCCTTATTTTAGGGTTAACAACTTTCCATAAATAGAAATTTCTCCAATACTTTATCATTTAAATATTCCTTCTTGATTTTGTCACCTTACTTTATCATTTCTTGATTTTTTTCACTTCTCTTTATTATTTAAATAATCCACCTTGACTTTGTCACTTTAATTTATCATTTAAATAATGATTTCTTCTTTTAGGTCACTTTGACTTATTTGACCTTGGGGGCTTCAAGCCTTCATGTGGGGGTCCTTCATCTTCATAAGGCCATAACTCTTAAACCATGAGGAGTTATGTGACATTCCATATACCACCGGAAATGGCATGACAAGCACTATCCATCTAGGATAGTTTCACCAATAATTTCCTTGATCTTCATATCATTATTCCACATACAAGAATGGGTCCTCCAACCATTCTTCTAGGATAACTCAATCTGCAAAGCGTCTTCCCATGAGGGATTTCACCATAAGGGGACCACTTTGGATTTCATCCATTTGTGCACCTTATCAATCATGATAAGACAATAATGAGAGCATGGGTCCTCCAACCATTCTTCTAGGATAACTCAATTCGCAAAGCGTCTTCCCGTGAGGGATTTCACCATAAGGGGACCACTTTGGA
>CBVK0100086942.1:0-18057 GCA_900067695.1 Picea abies
ATTAGAGGTGTGACGAGATCATATGAGATATTCCTCATTCAAGGGATGTTGATGAGATTAAATATGATGGAATGCAATTCCATGACTACACCTATGATGAAAAATACAAAGAACTTGAGTGATTCTACTTAAAATTCAGATTTGATGTATCCCACGATGTACATGTATTTTATTGGATCCTTGATGTACGTGGTTAACACCAGGTCAGATAATTGCTTTAAAAATTGAGCCAGTTTATGGTAGAGCAGAGACACTACCATTGGGTTGTAGTAAAGAATGTACATGTGTGGTACATTTGGACATGATATGTCTCAGGTGATGAAGTGAGGCTGCAGAGATATATAGATTATGATTGAGCAGGGAGTGAAGTATACATATTAAGCACCTCAAGGTGTTGCTTCAACTTGGAATCAATTACGATTTCTGGGATAAGTTGGAAGCAAGCTTCTGAAGAACTCAGTACAACATAGACAGAGTATGTCACAGCCAGTGTCGCAAGTTGTGAAATGGTGCAACTTCATAAGCTTCTTGCAAGACTTCATCCGAGACATGGTACAGAAGGGAGCAGTGAAGCTCCAGTACTTATCCACAGATGAGAATATTGCAATATACCCTCCCAAAGTGATCGTGCTGACTTGGTTGAGGATGATGATACACATGATTATCCATATTGATTTGGCTAGTGATGAGAGTTGATGTTTCAACATTAGGCAGACATTCTCCTAGATTGGTCATCCACGGGGTTATCCTAGTGCTAATATGATGAAGGGAGAATGATTCATTCAATCACGGGGTTTTGCTAGTGGTGAAGGGACTAGGAATGTTTATGTTCTCCAGGAAATAGAATTGGGAATACATTCTCCTAGATTGGGCATACATGGGGCTATGCTAGCGCCGATATGACCAAAGGAGAATGATTCATTCCGTTATGGGGCTTTGCTAGTAGTGACTGGCCCATAGCATCGAGAATACATTATTCTGTATTGGTCATGTATGAGGCTATGCTAGTACTGATATGACCAAGGGTAAATGATTCATTCATCCATGGGGATTTGTTAATGGTGAATGGCCTAGGTATATTCCTTCTCCTGTTTAGGAGTAGATGGATGTGCGATGTTATCGCATGAAAGGGACTAGGAATGTTTATGTTCTCCAGGAAATAGCATTGGGAATACATTCTCCTAGATTGGGCATACATGGGGCTATGCTAGTGTCGATATGACCAAAGGAGAATGATTCATTCAGTTATGGGGCTTTGTTGGTAGTGACTGGCCCATAGCATCGAGAATACATTATTCTATATTGGTCATGTATGAGGCTATGCTAGTACTGATATGACCAAGGGTAAATGATCCATTCGTCCATGGGGATTTGTTAATGGCAAATGGCCTAGGTATATTCCTTCTCCTGTTTAGGAGTAGATGGATGTGCGATGTTATCGCATGAATATTACAGGACGAAATGCATGTGTGAAGATGGTATATCAACATGGCTCATGAAGACAACATTTCTATGACAGAAGAAATCCAAGTATGGAGAATTCCTCCCTCGTTGAGAGGGAGTGTTGGATATTTGCAACTTTGGGAAGTCATTCTCCACAAGAAAGTATAAGAAGACCCATCTACACCATACAAAATCCCCAGGAAGAATTTAAATACCCAGGAAGAGAAGTCGGCCTCAAAGGAAAATAATAAAGTAATTGAAAACCCGGAAATAAGAAGTCGTCCCTAGACTAGCACCCAAATTAATATAAATACAGGACTGGCTCATTTCATTTAAACAGTCAGACAATTTTCCTTTCTGCAGTGTGCACAAGAAAGTTGTAGCTGCAGTTGTGCTATTTCACTATATCTTGGTTCTGGTTATCTTGGAGAGTGTGCCACACTTGGAGAAGCTCTTTATTGGTGTTGACATGTAGAAGTTACCACTCGTCAAATAAGAGGGATCAACCCGGTCTGAGGTCCTTGAAGCAAGACCCAAGTTGTTTCGATTGGTTGTCCCTGGTGGGTTTAACGACTCCATTGGCCAATGAGAGGATCTCTCCTTTAAAATGGAAGATATGAGGGAAAGTTTTCCTATGAGTCATATTCCTAATATTTATAGTAATCACTAACTTAAATCAATTAATGTTTAATACAGAAATTCACAAAATTTACAAGTTATACAAGGGTACAATATTTTCAAGAAACCTTTTTGAACGAACATTTTATGTATCTTCTAGAACTAAATCTCAGGAAAAATCTACTAACTAATACGATCTATAAATAATTTGGAAGAAACAAATGCTACAAATTATAATCAAACTATACTTAAATGATTTTAAATGTAATTAATAAAAGAATAAACTCCAATGATCAAAGCATTTAGAGTCAAACTTGTAGTAAAATATTTACATTCAAAATCAACCACACCAAAGAAAAATAAAAATTTAACGAAAGGAAACCATTAGCCTATCTTGGTCAGGAGAAATGTTACAATCTAATAATTGAATCCTCTTCATATAGTTGGCACTTATGTTCTCCACATGTAAGAAGGAATTCTCTGAAGGAAAATGTCGCAATATAAGTCTAAAGAGTTATGGTGAAAGAAATTCCAAAAGAATTAAATGAATTGCATATTGATTGGAAAAGGAAACAACTATGTAATCAATTCGTAATTGGGAAAAAAAATTAATTTCAATTGACGAAAGACATTTCATCCAAAGAAAATAATCAAGCATTTGTAATCTGCAAAAGAGAAATCCAACACATGTCTTTATCTTTTAACCATAAAGAATTGATAAGACCAAGGTAATGAATAACACATTGAATATTAATTTTTGAAATAAAAACCCAGATATTAATAAATAAAACCATTTATTAATGAAACTTGGAGAAAAACGAAAATTTCATTCAACAAATTTTAAGGGAAAAGATAGTGAACGCACGTATTAAAATGAGTAATAATCATATATAAAACATTCTGAATGAACTCACACAACATAAGTATGAAGCAAAATATTCATCCACGCTTTTCCCTAATACCATCCAGAGTCTATTCATCAATTATGCCCCCCTCTTTCCCATCATGATCATACCCATTTTAAACCAACCAAGACCTAGATCGAAAACAAATCGATCCCCATCCTTTTCCCAAAATAATAATACAATCTCAAAAAAATACGGGCAATATTAAAAAATTATTCGACTTTCAATAACAAAAGGATATTAAATCTTAGATACATGATGCCTTCAACAACATTGGAAAAAGTTTGTCGACTAAAAGTTTAAACATAGTGACTAGTTCAACTAAATAGACATTTAGAAATGATTGAGTGATACTTTCAATGTAAAATATTATAACTGAATCTGATTTTACCAATGAGTTGCATCGATAATGCTCCATACTGATTCCAAAAACATCAATAGTTACACATGAAAATAACAATAATGAATAAATTAACAAAATCAAAATAATTAAAAAGAATAAGCTACATAATCTTTGATTATGTATCTTATCTTTACTAAGCAAACATAATCTAAAAAATGGCAAAACGAATTATTGAATTTAAAACTTACAATCAAAATTATAACACTCGGATACTACATCAAGCATTAGGCATTAGAATTTGACGAGTTTTGCAATTCAGAGTTGATAACAATGTTAATCCTTGTATACTTAATGATCGTTGGAGCTTCGAAACTCTTCAACCTTTTATATACCTAGATTTATTCTTTGTCTTGCAAATCAATCAAGGATTGATTATAACTCTTCAAATATTTGTTCTCCTTTTTTAATTGTTCTAATTTCATTTCAAGATAGGGCACAACAATATGATATCTCTCTACCCAAAACCAACAATTCAAGCATCTATTTGAACATCCATTTTCTTCTATATATTGATGGATATCGGTTGAGGGTTTTGTTTTTAAAAATGTATCCTTTAAAATGAAGCGAATACCTGTAAATTGATCGTGACCGGCGAGAAAGGGTGGAAGATTATACACAAGATCATATTTCTCCTTTTCCTCTGGACTTGGTATGTTAGATGGATTCTTTACTGAACAATTGGATAATTCTTGGTTGTCAATGGATATGGGAGCATCCTTATTTTAAAACCCCTTTGATATATTCCTAACCATTATAGATAACCTACAACCTTGTATTTTGTTTTCAAAGTCAATATTTCCCCTACCATTCACATTCTTATTTTCCTGTAGATGCAACCTTAAAGGGTTTCAATCAAGAGACTCATTAACAATTTGTGTCTATAGGTGAATCCCATGCATTCTCTTAGACTCAATTAGAGGTTTATTCTTGATTTTGGTCATGATAGACTCCACATCATAACACTCAGGATGGTTTTGATATTCCCTGGTCATACTACGAGTGACACAAGGGGTAAATTGACCAACTGGGATCTCTTTAGAGCAGTTCTGATTTAGATGTTGTAGAGATATATCATGATAAACATCAGTAGGGTTAAAATATTCTCCAATATTAATATCTTCATCCTTTAGATTAGCGATAAGGAGAGGGGTCTCTTTCACAACAGTTCCCAGGGAACTTCCTTCACTACAAACCCCAAGTAATTTATGATTTTTAGAATGTTGTGATAGAGGATCCTTTGCTATGGTCATGGGTTCCACAAAAAATTGATTTCGTAGGACGAAGGCATCCCACGAATTCCCTGCTTGGCCTAACTTATATTATATTAAAATTTGTATCAAGCCATGATGAAAGAGACTGGTTTTAGGGTTTTGCAAATTCCTCTGGTAGAATTTTTCCATCTTAGTCAAGATTTTTAATAAGTAGAAGGGAAAATTTAACTGAAACCCTAAAAATATCGTGAGAAACCGAATGTGGAAGTAAAAATCTAATATGTATCATCCCTCACAAGTGATGTTTTAGGGTTTTGCAAATTCCTCTGGTAGAATTTTTCCATCTTAGTCAAGATTTTTAATAAGTAGAAGGGAAAATTTAACTGAAACCCTAAAAATATCGTGAGAAACCGAATGTGGAAGTAAAAATCTAATATGTATCATCCCTCACAAGTGATGAATTGTTTGATAACAAAGATTAAGTCCTGCCACTTATTTTTGAGGAAACTAACAAGCATACCTTTTATGTTATATCTCAAATCTTTCGATGCCAAGAGTAGTTTCCAGGGGATGTTCTATATATTGATGGATATTGGTTGAGGGTTTTGTTTTTGAAAATCTGTCCTTTAAAATGAAGCCAACTCCTGTAAATTGATCGTGACCGGCGAGAAAGGGTGGAAGATTATACACAAAATCATATTTCTCCTTTTCCTTTGGACTTGGTATGTTAGATAGATTCTTTACTGAACAATTGGATAATTCTTGGTTGTCAATGGATATGGGAGCATCCTTATTTGAAAACCCCTTTGATATATTCCTAACCATTATAGATAACCTACAACCTTGTCTTTTGTTTTCAAAGTCAATATTTCCCCTACCATTCACATTCTTATTTTCCTGTAGATGCAACCTTAAAGGGTTTCAATCAAGAGACTCATTAAACATTTGTGTCTATAGGTGAATCCCATGCATTCTCTTAGACTCAATTAGAGGTTTCTTCTTGAGTTTGGTCACGATAGACTCCAAATCATAACACTTAGGATGGTTTTGATATTCCCTGGTCATACTACGAGTGACACAAGGGGTAAATTGACCAACTGGAATCTCTTTAGAGCAGGTTTGATTTAGATGTTGCAGAGATATATCACGACAATCATCAGTAGGGTTCAAATATTCTCCAATATTAATATCTTCATCCTTTAGATTAGCAATAAGAGGGGTCTCTTTCACAACAGTTCCCAGGGAACTTCCTTCACTACAAGCCCCAAGTAATTTATGATTTTTAGAATGTTGTGATAGAGGATCCTTTGCTATGGTCATGGGTTCCACAAAAAATTGATTTTGTAGGACAAAGGCATCCCACGAATTCCCTGCTTGGCCTAACTTATATTATATTAAAATTTGTATCAAGCCATGATGAAACACAATGGTTTTAGGGTTTTGCAAATTCCTCTAGTAGAATTTTTCCATCTTAGTCAAGATTTTTAATAAGTGGAAGGGAAAATTTAACTAAAACCCTAAAAATACCATGAGTAACCGAATGTGGAAGTAAAAATCTAATATGTATCATCCCTCACAAGTGATGTGATGAATTGTTTGATAACAAAGATTAAGTCCTGCCACTTATTTTTGAGAAAACTAACAAGCATACCTTTTATGTTATATCTCGAACCTTTTGATGCCAAGAGTAGTTTCCAGGGGATGTTTTTGATTGGAGCATTTTTTAACCGTCTTTCTCCCTCGAGAGATAACCCTATAGCCTTTGATATTAAAGATTCATCCACCAATAACTCTAAGTCTCCTATTTTATCCCTTGTGTCATTGAAGGATTGAGCGAAAGCTCTGGCCACTTTGATGTTGTAGCCATGAAAATTCTGTAGAAATCCCCAGCTAACCTTTTGGACTAACTCGAAGGAGCGAAAGCTCTGGCCACTTTGATGTTGTAGCCATGAAAATTCTGTAGAAATCCCCAGCTAACCTTTTGGACTAACTCGAAGATGTCAGAATACGCTTGAATAATTTCATGGACGTTTGGCTCGGCCCTCACTATAGGTGCCATGAAAAGGATAAACACACTATCGTGCAGGTGATAATTTGTTGAGGCAGGGTAATATGTAGCAAAGGGTAAGCATGAACTTAACACAAGTCGACCCGTTGTATTACAAATAGGTCATAACTACCTGCATTGGCACGAAATAGGAATTGAGTAAAATGATAGTTTGGATTCTTGTCTCATAGAGTGTATGTATGGAAAACCAGACAGCCATTTAAAGAAATTATGACACATATGACGACTTGCATGTTTCAAAGAGGCGATGTGTATCAATTGATGGCGAATGTTTAATCACCTTCTTTCCACTAACTAAGTAAAACCCTAAGCCACGACAGAAGCACGATCAGGGAAACTATCATTGTTTGATTAGACCCATAATTGGTTAGTCATACATGTGTGCCTTAGTGTAAATATAATAGGAAAGGAAGTGTACCAAGGCTAATGTATCGTGGAGAAATACTATATCCAAATTATAGATCAAAAACATCTTTTGAATTCTTGTCGTGATAATAATTTTAGTAAATTCCAGAACCTTCATCATGTTTATGAGGATCGAGGTAAGGTTTTCAATATGATCAAAGTTTCAAAAGAAGATGTAAAGTCGATCGATAAGACTAATTTTAGGGAAAACTAAGTCATTAGATTAAATATCATACATGGGTTGAAAGTTATACAATGATGAACATTCAAATGATAATCCTACTCATCTTACATCATCTTTCATGACTTTAATCAATCTTAAGATTGGAAACATTAGCATAGAAAATATCAAGACCTTTTATAATTCCAGTGCCTATAATGATTAACCAATGTAGCCAAACTTTGAGGAGAATATGAAATAATGTAAATGAATACTAAGTAAAGAAAAATTGGTATTATCATTCCAAAATTAATAAATTATGTCAAAGGGAGGGAACATGTTTAGACCAAACATTAGTGTTCAAAGGGATATGATAACCAAGTCAAGAATTTAGTGTAGACAACATCTCAAAGTGTAAGTGAAGTTGGGATAACATAGCTCTTAATTTCATGCTTTCAGTCATGAAATTAAGAGGTATTACAATTTTAATCATATCGAAGAGAAGGCACATATGAAATAGGTTTATGTATGCTTTCGAAGTGAAAAATAAAACTCTAGATGCCCATAAAAAGTAAATAAAAATCCCTAACTGTAAAATAAAAGAATCAAAACTATCTAAGTTTCATGGAACTCCTTTGATCAATATTCTGGAAAAAGATAATCAGTGATCAAATTACATATAGGCATGCCAATGGAAAGTGTCTTAAAAGGGTTACCTTTCATATCGAGATAAAAACGAAAGGGTGTTGGTCGGGTGGCCAACAAATGGCGACTTACTAGGTGAAGCAGTTTTCTCTGCACTAATTTGCAAGATTTTCACTATGAAGGACTAAAAGATAAGAAGCACCAAACTTTCATTCCTTCAAATCACCTGAAGCAGTATGTTCGCTAGTATATATAGTATTTTTTTTTTATAATTACAACTACATGAATCTCTAAATTGTTTCCAACATAGTTCAGGAACTCATGGTAATGCACAAAAAACAATAAACTTCTTAGGGATTTAAATATGGGAAAGACCACCCAATTGATGAGTCATAACAGTATTGGAAGGACTTTGATACCACAGGCATGGCCACTGCTTCCAGCGGGCATTTATAGCCCCGACATGGATACCTTTTAACCTATCTGGATGCTTTAATCTCATTCAATAGTTATGAATTCATGATGGATCATTCCCAAAGTTATTAAATCTATTTTATTCAATGTTTTTGGAAACCAACTGAAGGCCACTACCCTGGCTTGGTAACCAGTTGGTGGTAGTGTCATCCATAGAGGCCCATGGAAGTGAACAAGTCAGCTCGTGATGATACCTCTTATCTTTCAATCATAGATATTTAAAGCCATTACCTTGGATTGGTAACTAGTAGTGATAATGTAACTTTCATAATATTCCATGGTCATAATAGGTCGACTCGTGATGAGATCTCCCATCCTTTAGTTAGAATCATATTTTCTTATTTTCAACATATAGGTGATCCAATCATGGTGGATGATTTAATATCTATTCAAGATATTACCTAGAGGATGAGGAAGGGGATCCAAATAATTCCTTAGGAACATGGATGGAGTGAGAAGTTTTATAATTGTTATGATTGTCAAATATTAATTTGACTTTCTTGAGAATGATTCCCTCAAAAGTGAACTTTCTTAGTAAAATTATCGATTCTGATAAATACAAGGTGAAGACAGAGTCTTTGGAACAAATCTGGAAACAATCTAAAGAGAATTGATCAACAGAGCTAACAATAATTCTTTCAAAACCAAAGATTAGCTGCCCAGGGTCATTTGAAATTCAACAACATGCCACATCTTGTGTAGGATTACCTCATAAAGATTAGTTTTTTTTTTTAGTAGTAAGAGTAGAAAGTCATAAGGGTAGATAAAAAGCAAGATGATTTCCCACACATACTGAAAAAACAACTCAAAACAACCAAACACATAAAAGTAAAAATAAAAAACAAATATGAGACATTGCACACTTATATTTACAAATTGCTCTCCTGTAAGGAAATCAGGAAAAGTATTTATTCATAATTTGACCATTCACTGGAAAGGTGTCAAACCATCCTTCCATTGCTTGCAATCGAAAAGAGCTAGGACCAAGTTTTTTGGTAATAATAAATGGTCTTAGCCAAAGGTTTTGAAACTTGGTATGTCCTCTTCTATCCTTGTGTGCTTTGTCCCACTTAAGGACTAAATCCACTACATCGAAGTGCGTATTAGAAGAAGAGTTGTCATCAAACCAGTGTTTGATGATTTGCTAGTGTTGATCAAACATACGCTTAGTTGTAGTTCTAGCCTCTTCCAGTTTTAGTAAGGCATTAAGATTGTGTTCAATAGCAGGACATTCAGCTTCCTGAACTTTCTGGGATAATTTGAGTGACGGTAACGAAACGTTAAGAGGAATTATGGCTTCTCTTCCATACACAAGGAATAAAAGAGATTTTTTGATGGCTGCCTTGGGGGTTACCCTATCATCCCACAATGCATTGAACAAGGCGGTATGCCAGTTTTTATGATTATCTGCTATTTTTCTTTTTAGGATTTTAATAAGATTTTTATTGGTTGATTCAACAATCCCATTTCCTTGAGGGTAATATCTTGTTGAATACTTCATTTTAATTCCCTTTTCCAAAGCATAAGTGCTCAAATCCAAACAATAAAATTAAGAGGCATTATCAAATACTACAAATTCAGGGATACCAAAACATGTAATGATATGGGTTTCAAGGAATGATATCACCTGATTGGTATTAACCACGCATAGAGGTACAAATTCCACCCAAATGGTGAAGTAATCAGTTGTTGTGAGGATGAACTTATGTTGGAGAGATGAAGTTGGGTTAATTGGTCCCACAACATCCAAACCCCATTGCTAAAATGATGCATCAATTGAAATGGGCTATAAGGAAAAAGAGACCTTCTTCACCCGGTATGTCGCCTTTTGACAAATTTGACACTTACGGGCTAAAGCATGAGCGTATTTAAACAAGGTTAGCCAATAGTATCTAAATCTGAGCACTTTTTTGGATGTAGTGTCTCCACCAAAATGGCCTCCTTCAGATCCGAGTGTAATTCCGTCAAGACTTTTTTAGATTCATCCTTCTCCAAACAACGTAAGGAAACTCCATCAATTTGTTTTATAAAAAGAACATTATTAATTAGCTGAAAAGGATATGATTTAAGCCTTAATTCTCTCATTTTCCTCATATCCAAATGTTGAGGATATGTTCCATGCACCAGAAGATATTTAATATCAACATACCATGAATCAGGAGTAATTTGATCACAATAATTATCATTTTGATAGAAAATTTCTTGGTCTATTAAATTAGAATCTTCATCAAGTGTCTCTGTAGAATCAGTAACCAATTTGCACATACCCTACCCTCTAACAATTCAGGAAGGTTTGATTTCAAGATCATACTCTTGAAGTGATTTTATCCAATGAGCTCTTTTCTCCCCGAGTTCCTTTTGGAGTAACAGGTTCCTAACTGTTGGATAAGAAACAATAAATTTGGTTTTGGATTTCAGCAGGTATCGTCTAAAGTGTTTCACTGCCTTGAAGACAACAAAGGCATGTTTATCCACTGCTGGATAATTTAATTCTTCTCCTTTGAAGATGGATCTCATGAATGATATGAGGATCTCATGATCTTCATTTATTTTTTGGGTAAGGAAAACAACATAAGAGGTGTCGAAGGAAAAGTGTAAAGGGTAACCTTTTCAAAGTCAGGGCTCATTAAAGTAGGTGCCTCTGATATAGATTTAGTAATTGTTCTGAAATCTTGTTTTCTATGGGGACCCCAATAAAAAACAACATCCTTTTTATCATGTTTTTCAATGCATTTACTATTTCGGAGAAAATAGGGACAAATCTTTGGACAAAATTGACCCTCCCGAGAAAATATTGCATGGCTTTCTTGGATGTAGGTGGTAAAATATTAGTTATAGCTTGATTCCTTTCAGGATCTATCATCATGTCTCTTTTGAAACTATAAATCCAAGTAACTTTACCTGATCAACAATGAAAACATAATTTTTTGCGTGAAGGGAAATGTCCTATTTTCGACATCGCTCTAATACACTTCTTAAATGAGATAAGTGGTCTAATATTTTTCTTGAAAAGACAGTGACATTATCTAGGTACATGACAAAAGAATGGTTTATGAGGCCATGGAAAGAAATGTTTGTATCCCTTTGAAAGGAAGCTCCGACATTAATCAACCTGAAAGGAATTTTTTGGTACGCATAGGTTCCCCATGGGGTTCTAAAAGTGGTTTTGAGTTGATCTGAAGGTGAAACCAAGACTTGGTTATATCCTAAAAAACCATCCAATAAGGACAACGTTTCAGAACCAGAAACATGTAAAATTTGTTCCATGGGAGGAACTGGATAGTTGTCCCTTATCAAATGCCATGTTTAAGTTACGAAAGTAGACACAAAGTTGAATATCCCCATTCTTCTTTCTAACCGGAACTAGATTAGATTATTGAGTATGACGAACATGAAATATTATCTTAGCGGCTAATAATTTGTTTAATTCCTTTTTAACAGTGGGTTCAATATTTGGTTGCATTTTTCTTAACTTCTGCTAAACAGGTTGAGCCTGGGGTTTCATTGGGATTACGTGTTGTATTATATTAGAATTGAATGTTTTTAAGTCGTCATAAGTCCAAGCAAATACATCTTTAAATTCTTTGAACAATTTAATAAAATATAATTTTTCATATTGGGTGCATCCAATACGTAAATTAATGTTATGGGTGTTACTTTTGGTTCCTAAATTGATAATTTGATATTGCATAGAGGAATTATTGGTTTTTTCAATTTAAAACCCCTTTAAATTTATCATGTAGATCATTAAAATTTTATAACCTGACAAGATATTTAGGGATAGAGCTTACCAAATCAGATGAGTCTTCTATTGACCGTTGATTGTGAATTACCGAGAAATACTGGAGGTCTTCATCATGGGTGATTTCATCAATTACCACATCTTGAAATGTGTCTTCCATGTGCAGGAAATTGACTATATGTTGGTCATCATCAAATACACGCCAATTAGTGACATTGTTAGGAATGGAGGGTCTAAAATTTAATTCAACAGAAAAAGAATCAGGAGAAAAGCCTTCAACATGAAACAACCTAGATGCTACATTAGCCAATAGATTTGCTTCTTGATTGATAGATCAAGGAATTGAACTTATATTGAAAGCTATGAAATTGTTCATTAAATTCCATACCTTTGTCTAGTAGCTTTTCAGATGAGCAGACACACAATGTATAACATTTTGTACCTGCTTGACTATGATCTCAGAGTCTTTGAATACGATCAATTTGTCGACCATCAATTCAATTTCCTTTTTAATCCCTTGTATGAGAGTTTCATACTCTACCATGTTATTTGTACAATTAAATTCTAATCTACATGCAATAAACATATTATTACCTTTCATATCTATTAAGAGACAACCAACGCCAAACCCTTCTCATCATTTAGACCCTCTTGAGGGGTCCTAAATCCATTTAACTCAACAGAAGGAACCAAACCCGCCACAAATTCCCAATTAGACTCTACAACATTTGATGGTGGAACGGTTCTCCAGATATTTCGATCTGGCCAATTTATCGATGGGATTTACGTAGTGATTGAAAGGATATCTTCCTATGAAATTTCCTCCTTTAGTTTAAACGTTCTCTTTTTGTCTTTTCTTATATTAGATGGGTTTGATCAAAAGATGTGTGATGGTATAAACCAGCTGGTAAAAAGGGTTCTTAGCTATTGAAGAAGGTTGAGCTTGGGATAACCCTTGTGCTCAAGCATGCATACAAAGATATCCACACATGTTACAAGCCTAGTAATAATACATTAACTTGTTGGTGTTTCAATTATTGACTAAGATACAATTATCCTAAGAAAAATATGCATGCAATAAGTTGATGGCAAGAAAAATGGTTTCCTTAGCTCTAACATTAATCACAAATTAACACAATGATTTTATTTCATCATTAGAGACAAGAACTACAAAAAATATTGAAACAACTAACTTATCAGTAGATTCAGAAACTCTTACTCTTTACAACATCCATTCATGAAATAAAGTTGGAAGTAATTCCTCCTCAAATCCAATCAGACAACTCCTTTGATGAAAAACAAAAGTTTGTCTCTGGTCCTAAATAGGAATTCTCAATTAAGGTAGTTCAAAAATAGTTCTTTACAATTCCAAAAATGAGGGTCTTTTCCAAAACCATCGACCTTTTCTAAAAGGCCAATCCTCTTATTTATAATGAATCATTAACTAAAAATAGCTATTACAAGTGCAAGCTAAGTAAAACAAAATATCACCACAGGGCGCTTTCATCTCTCTATTTTCTAAGAATCATCAAATAATTTTACTGAAGTGGATGACTCTTCTCATACTCTGACCACTTGACGAAGAGTTCCTCACATGTCTTGGCATACGGGAACCCGTGATGGTCCATCGAGGCTGAAATAATTTCTTTCACTTCTACTGCATGTGCTCTGTAATTGGTTATCTTAACACTTAACCACTGAAAAATTGCTCAAGCCTTAATCATATGCTCCATGAACTATTGTACTTGACCTGGCGCCATGCTTTCCACCTTTTTTTATCTCTATTGTCCATGCCAAGTCTTATTCTGCATGTTGCTTGACTATGTCATACAGGTCAACAAAATTCTTGGGTGAGCAAAATTCTGGGAGGCTAATTTCCTTCATCTCCTAATTAATCTTTTCCCAGCTCTTTTCTCACTCTTACCACTTCTCCTGAATCTCCCGCTAAGGTTCCTAGGAAATTTTTACCCATTATTCGGCTGCTTTCCTGATATAATCTATGTTGTTGTACCTCAACACCGGAATTTCATGCTCCTCGACGTCTCAACCCTTTTGAACCGTGTTGATGTAATCGATCCTTTCTACTGCCTTGTGATCCTTTTCATACCAACTTTCCATGTCCTTGCAGGTCACTAGTGCCATAAGTGTGTCTTCTTGGAAATCGGCTATACATGTAGTGAAAAGGTGTCGTTCATTCGTGAATTTGGCATAGGAATCTTGGAACTCACTTCTTAAAAACACTGTGGCCTGTGTGGAGTCCTGATAGTATTTTTCCAAATGGTGTAGATGCTCCAACTACTTAAGTGCAACTTCCAACTTCTTTTCATCTCTTCTTGCTCTATCCAATGTGTCATTTGTGATAGCCATGTTAAGTACCTGAGTAGATATACAAATATAATCACCACAAATAATGAATACACAATACATCCACATAACAATATAGAAGAAACCACACTTTTATTATAAGAAAACCCTTGAGGTAGGGAAACACCATGTGTATAAGAGACAACCAGCGCCAAACCCTTCTCGTGATTTAGACCCTGTTGAGGGGTCCTAAATCCCTTTAACTCAACAGAAGGAACCAAACCCGCCACAAAGGCCCAATTAGACTCTGCAATGTTTGATGGTGGAATGGTTCTCCAGATATTTCGATTTGGCCAATTTATTGATGGGATTTACGTAGTGATTGAAAGGATATCTTCCTATGAAATTTCCTCCTTCAGTTTAAACGTTCTCTTTTTGTCTTTTCTTATATTAGATGGGTTTGATCAAAAGATGTGTGATGGTATAAACCAGCTGGTAAAAGGGGTTCTTAGCTATTGAAGAAGGTTGATCTTGGGATAACCCTTGTGCTCAAGCATGCATACAAAGATATCCACACATGTTACAAACCTAGTAATAATACATTAACTTGTTGGTGTTTCAATTATTGACTAAGATACAATTATCCTAAGAAAAATATGCATGCAATAAGATGATGGCAAGAAAAATGGTTTCCTTAGCTCTAACATTAATCACAAATTAACACAATGATTTTATTTCATCATTAGAGACAAGAACTACAAAAAATATTGAAACAACTAACTTATCAATAGATTTAGAAACACTTACTAGTTACAACATTGATTAATGAAATAAAGTTGGAAGTAATTCCTCCTTAATCCAATCACACAACACCTTTGATGAAAAAAAAAAAATTCTCTCTGGTCCTAAACATGACTTCTCAATTAAGGTAGTTCAAAAATAGTTCTTTACAATTCCAAAAATGAGGGTCGTTCCTAAAACCATCGACCCCTCTAAAAGGTCAATCCCTCTTTATTTATAATGAATCATTAACTAAAAATAGCTATTACAATTGCAAGTTAAGTAAAACAAAATATTACCATGTGGCACTTTAATCTCTCTGTTCTTTGAGAATAATCAAATGGTTTTACTGAAGTGGATGACTCTTCTCGTATTCTGACCATTTAACGAAGAATTCCTCATGTGTGTTAGCATACGGGAACCTATGGCTGAAAGAATTTCTTTCACTTCTACTGCCCGTTCTCGGTACTTGATTATTTTAATACTCAATCGTTGCAGAACTGCTCGAGCCTTAATTGGATTCTCCATGAACTGTTGTACTTGTCCTGACACCATGCTCGCCATCTTTTCTATCTATGTTGTCCATGCTGAGTCAAGTTCTACATGTTGCTTGACTATGTCATGCAAGTCGAAAAAGTCTTCGGGTGAACCGAATTTTGGGAGGTTGATGCCTTTCATCTCCTAATTAATCTTTTCCCAACTCTTTTCACACTCGGTCCACTTCTCTTGAATTTCCCACTAAGGTTCTTGGGCCATTTTTACCCAGTATTCATCCACTTTCTCGATCTAGTCTATGTTGTTATCCCTTAGAACCCAAATACCATGTTCTTCGATGTCTTGACCCTTTTGAACAACATTGATGGAATCGATCCTTTCTACTACTTGGTGATCTTTCTCATACCACCTTTCTACATCCTTGCAAGTCACTAGTGCCATAAGGGTGTCTTCTTGGAAATCATCTATACCTGCAGGGAAAAGGTGTTGTTCATTCGTGAATTTGGCATAGGCATGTTGGAATTCACTTCTCAAAAACATCATGGCCTGTGTGGAGTCCTGGTAGTATTTTTCCAAATGGTGCAGATGTTCCAACTCCTTAAGTGTAGCAGCCAACTCCTTTTCATCCCTCCTTGCTCTATCTAACGTGGCATTCGTAATGTCCATTCATGCGTCGATAAGTTCAGATGTCTTGGTGTGTTCAGTGTTGAGCAGCTTCTCCTCTGTAGTGATGAGAATCGAGCTATATAATGTGAGCCTTCTCTTCTTAGTGGTCCTCTTCATGATGGCTTTTATTTTTCTGTCATAGGAGATCGCTTGTATGTCGGTGACCTCATCAACAGGTTTGGGGATTTTTTGTTCTCCCCAGGTCAGAGTATCTCCTAGGCTCCCGACTGTATGTATCTGTTCCAGGATTTGTTCCTGGACTTCTTTTATATGTACCGATGGCTCGACCTCCATTCATTGTGAATCGGTTGGTAACGCATTGGCCAAAATTGAAGAGTTAGGGATAGGTCTGGTACTTACTTGGTAATCGGTTGTCAATGTGTCGATTTATTCTTGTGGAAATTCCTCTTTCTGACCACTCAATCCTAGATCATCCCTCAATCTTTCCATTGGGGTTCTTGGAAAGTCAAGTAGCTCAATGTCTAAGACACTTTCGACCTCATGGTTGCTCTACGAAAGGCTTTGAATTGAAGCATTTGGACCTAGGGTAGATGCTTTCTCAGGTTCCTTTTCCTCTGTAATCTGTACTAGAGTACCCCAGGAAACCCCCGAACTCTCCTCCTCATCATAGATGGTTATTAAATCGAACAAGGGGTTTGGTACACTTGTCCTACCTAGTCTCCTTGATATCTCAGACTGGGTTGAAATTCCCCCTAGTTATCTGATCTGTGGTGATGGAACTTCAGTGTTTTATGGCCCGGTGATTTCTTCAAGTTGTATTGGCTCTAAGCCAATTTTCTCTTCTCTGCTTTTGATTGGTTCATCATCAGGGATCCTTGACATATCTACGAGATCATGATCATTCTGTAACTGGTAAATGATTCTTTCCACCCCTTCTATCAAGATCAATCCTCTTATTTGTGCCTTTGTAGTCTTTGTTGCTCTAATTTCTTCCCTATCTCTGAGGGCCTCTTGATCTGACTGCTCTATTGTCTCCACTTTTTCATCCATGCTCATAGCCTTGAACCTGGTCATTTTCAGGTTGGCCATCCTTTGTACTACCTCCTCCTAGTCCTGAGCACATTCCGTAAAAATTTCATCCTCAAATTTTTCATGCGTGTATGGCCAATGGGATGATACATGTGAAGCATGTTGGGGGACCAGGCCTTTAGGGTCATGCTTGCAGAATCAGCCTGTCGGAAACCTGAATTCAAGATGAATCGGTCCTTCTTGTTTGGCTTGAGCAGTGTCCTTTACCAAATAAAACCCCACATGGAAGTTGTAGGGTATGAAATCGCGCTTCTTGTCCTTGACTAGCATGGCATTATATCCCTGCAGAATGGTTTGATAGCATATTTCTCCTATAATGAGTCGGTTTGGGATGTGAGAAGGGAGTAGATGCGGTGCTCCGGTGGCCCTGAACACCCTAATATAGGTTGTGTGTTCCTCCAAATACCAGTGGCCTACCGTCGCCACCATTTTCTTGGCTGTTGTAGATAGCCTCGGGCATTCCCTTTTAAATACAATAAAATAAATATGGGCGATGAATTCATCGCAAATGAGTGTGTAGGATTTTGTATACATGTTATCCCATATTATGTTGAAGTAAACATGAATAGGGAGCTCCGTAACATGCCAGCATAAATTCATGTCGACGAAGATATTTCTCGCAAAGATGACATCGAGAAGGTACAAGGCCATGTGGAAAGTGGGTGCTTCCCCTTCTTTCGACATCTGA
>CBVK0100086943.1:0-10031 GCA_900067695.1 Picea abies
AGGAACACCTCAATCAATGCAATTCCATATGTTATGGCGTGGTCCCAACGGTCCAGTGGTGATCGTTTTGGAAATAACTGTGTTTCCATCCGTTCTGGAGCGTCGTTCTAATGGTCAGGATGCCTCCAACGGTCATATTGCTTCATCATGGTGAAGTGCCAATTTATGTTGTTCTGATATCCCGATGAATTTCCAACTCTGCAAACCTTCCTTCTGCGAATTTCGCTCTGGAACTTCCCGCAAATTTCCCTAACTTTGCTTTCTTCTTACTTAGATTTCTAGCCATCTTTCCTGAAATTTGATTCACTAGTTTCCTCTTTCCATTATCGTTCTTATCTCCTCTTGGCATGGTAACTTCGCACTGTGGAGGGTCTTTCATAGGGTTCGAGGGTAATACTTCTTCTCTTTCTAGGGTAGGTGCTCTACTCTCTTGTACATACAAGTGTTTCAAGTCTTCATGTGTTCTTTCAACTTCGACGTCCAGATATTTGGTCATTAGTAGCTTCGACTGGTCCTCTTGTTCTTCCAGTAAGTGCGTTATTCTCCTAGCCATGAAATCCCTTAGTTCTTGCTTTTTTTGTTCTAGATCCTCCTCTTCTTGTTTTCTTTGTATCTGATATTTCTCAATCCAGGTTTTTCCTAGAAAAATAGAAAATGGGGCGTTGTTCTCAACAAACTTAATGATCTCAAATTCTTCTTCTGTCAAAGTTCCATGAGCACTCATAGATGTTTGGGTAAGTCTTCCACATAGGGTTATCAGCGTTCCTCTAAATAATCCTATTCCTCCTAATGAAGGAACCATAGCAGGCTTTCCTAAAATTTTCCAAGTTCTTCCTGTCGTGATATTCACCTCTGTTTCCTTATCCAGAACACAGTCTATGTCGAAGTCTCCTATTCTTGTTTCTATGCACTCCTTTTCTTTTAAGATCTCTGATAAGTTGATATCTCTATGATCATCCAGGGTTTCTTTCATCTTCAATAATATAGCCTCTGATTCTTTCTGGTTCTTAGTCTCTTGGCCTTTCTCAGGGTTTTCTTGTCTCATATTCATCTTTTCAACTTTGGCAATCATTCCAGGGCAATCCAAAACTTCATGTCCAATAGCCTTACAACAAAGGCAAATAGGACCTTTACCAGGGCATTTCTTAACAAGATGTCCCAGCCTTCTGCAACTATAACAAAGATTTAACCCTCTCTTTCTCTTGAACGATCCCCAAACTTTCCTATACTGTGCACTAGAATCACAGTAACTAACCTACAAAAAATTCTTTCTAGGATCTTGCATCCATTTGTTAGTCCAAACATTCTTTCTATGCATAGGAATAACATATATTTCACTATTTCTATCAGATCTATTCATATCAAATCTTCTTTCTTCTAGTTGTACCCTAGTTTTCAGACTAGGACCAAATCTATTAAACATACATAGATCCATTCTTTCGAAATAAAAAATTTCACTTATCTTACCTTTATCAGAGCACAAAGCTTCAAGATCTTACCTTTTATTTTTTCTTCAAATCGGACTTCTCTTCTTAGCACAGAGCTTCGCAAGTCAAGTAGAATACTGTGCACTGAAGAAACAGATCTATGCATAGAGCTTTCTTTTCTTCAGTTCCTAGCAATCATAGTTTCAGGTCCTGACAACGGAACCATTTGTTGGCACAGGGGCATACCTAGGGTTCAACTCTTCAACAATGCACCAAAAAAACCCTAATTACCGTCCCTTTCAGTAACACCTTCGAAGAAGATGAAGTCTCACCCAAGGTAGAGGCAGGGGGGGTTGCAGGAATCAAGTGTCTACAACCTAGCTAGGACACATATCTGTGATTACAACACTAACAGAGCACTTAGCAGTTAACATTCATCAATATTTAACCCTTATTAACATCACAGGTCGAAACCCTAGTTACAAAGCAACGCAGTATTCAACAAGATCTAATACATCTACGCACTTAGCATATAGAAATAGATTAGATCTAGCATTCATTCACATTACTAAGCACTAAGCTATTATATCATATGCATCTAACATATATAAATGCACTAAGCATAAATCACATCAATAACATAACAACTTATAATGTAAAAAGCAACCATAACACAGGATATATGTGGTTCACCCCCAGAGTGGGGCTACATCCACCAACTCTTCTCTTGTTTATTGTCTTCTTTCAATCTTCTACAAGCATAGAGCCACAAGAACCCACTCCACATAGGATAGGAGATCTACACGCATCTCACCAGATCCTCCTTCCCCGAGCTAGGTTTAAGCACAAAGCCTTCTTATAATCCGCACACAAGCTTCTTACAATCACTTGCACTTAGCTCTCCAAGTTCTTAACACACAGTATGCACAAAGCCTCTAGCTCTGCACTAAGTTGATTCTACTAAGTCTCTCTTACTTACATCACCTATCTTTCTATTTATACATTACAAAAGGGCCTAAACATGGGTAAACCCATGGGCCAACATCCCATATACATTACGTAAACCCTAAACCCAAAAAATTCCCTAAGAAGGGGCTGAGATCCCGTGATCTCTGCTCCGCCTTCGACTGGCCTGCCGAAGTCCCAAAATTGGTCAAACGTGACCAAGGTTCTCCAAAACTTGGTCAAGGGCCAACAAAGTTATATGAAGCCTTCATAGAAAACCAGTGTTCCATGACAGACCGAAGTACATTGATATCAATCATTACATTCTCTGTGATGAAGTCCAGAAAAGAGAAGTGGTTCTCCAATATATCTCCATAGATGAGTAGATAGATGATATTTTGGTAAAGCCTCTACTCAAGATGAAAAGTTTGTGTACTTAAAGGACAAGCTGGGGATTTTGGAGATGACTTCCTTATTGAAAACAAAATATATTACTCCCAGGTTGGGAGGGATCACTGATGTGTTATTGATTTATGGAAAATCATTTTTCAGTTCGAAAAATGGTTTAGGATAAGCAGTTCCTTTCTAGTTCGGAAAGTGGTTTGAGATTTCCGACGAACAAGCATTTTCCAATTCGAAAAATGGTCCAGATCAGACAATCATTTTCATAATGAAAATGGTTCGATGGATTATTGATGTACCATAGACAGTGATTCCCCTTATGGCCAGTGTGGAGGAATGGTATAGGACCATCATTCTTCTTGGCAGTCACTCTAAGTAGTGGTCAAGTAGAATGGTATGCCTCGTCGGGAAGTCATTCTTTCAAAGTTCATAGTTGTGAGCAGTTTCGAAGAATGGTCCATTTTGGAGGTTGGTGCAGGACAGTCATTTCCATTAGGAAATGGTCCAGACATTCATTCCCTAGGGAAGACTCATTCTATCTAGGTTTCACTATGATTAGTGCCGAAGGAATGGCCCAGTTAGGTGAATGGTTCATGTTCAACAATCAGGGACGGGCATTCCCAAGGGCATACTCATTCTCTCTAGGTTGCACTATGACTAGTGTCGGAGGAATGGCCCAGTTAGGTGAATGGTCCAAGCTCAGAAATCAGGGACGGTTATTCTTCTATGCTTGAGAGAATAGTCCAGATAGCTCATGGATGATGTTTTACCTTCTGAGGGAAGATGCTCTTCCATATCTCACAGATGTGAGTGGAAGAATGGATCATATGACTCAGTTTATATCATGATATTGTTTTATGCAGGTTGATATCAAATGATATGATTACTATGGAGACTGTATGTCTCTGGACAGTAGATGTATGCTATTGTGATGGATGTGTTCCACTGGTTGTGACTATGTGTCACTCATTAAGTAGTCATGTGCTATTTGGTGTGGTTGTGTACTAATATGGATAGACACAGTTGCTTTCTATTGAATGGAATTGTTTTGATTGCCATGTAGACTATCAATAGTGTTGGAAATGATTATCATCTAGATGAATAGTAAGTGTGTTGGTGGAAAAACATTCTCCAAACATAAAATGGTCTAGGACATTTATTCTTCTAGGACATATGTCTGGATTAGAAGAATAGTCCTTATAGCCCATGGCGTGGCTTCCAACATCCGTTGAAATAGTTATTCTTCTAGGACATATGTTCGGATTAGAAGAATGGTTCTTATATCACTATGTGGAGTGAGTGACTTATTCAACATCGTGCCTGATTACTCAGATGGAGTATGGCTTCGAGAGATGATGCATTTGATGCTATCAGATGATATTGATAGTGATGATGGTGCTCATGATCTAATCATGATATAGCCTATGTGGTTATGATGATGCTACCAGTTGAATGGTATGTTTGTGCTCAAGACCATTTCTTTCAATACCTCCCTAGCTAGGAGGGAGTGTTGATATTATGGTAGTTACGGGAAGTATTAACCTCCACGTGTAACCCTGACAAGAATAGAATATTCTGAGAAACAAGAGGAAACCTTAAAGCATTGGACATAACCCTAGAAGACAAGTCAGCTAAAGGAAATATTTAATATTGAGTTTTTAGCCTCCAGAATGAGAAGTCGGCCCAGACAGCTAAGGAAAAGTAGTATAAATATAGGATTCCAGAGCTCATTTGGACACACATAGTTCGCAACTGCATAAATCTAGTGCGCACTGCAGAAATTCAGTAAGTGCGCAAGTCTGGAGAGTAGCTGGAGTTGCAGCTACTGCAACTAGTATTTTGGATTTTAGGCTTGGACTTTCTCTTGGTTATGGTTTGGAATTTCCTCCTTGTGCGCTAGCTCTGGAGAGAGGTATGCTACATTGATTGGCTATTATTCCTAGGCTTTGCTTCCATAATTATTCTCTGTCAAGGTTAAGGTGCTTGGGGTGGCTTCGGCCTATGGTTGGGTGACAATATTGCTATATTGTCTATGGTTAAACGAGCACACCTAATTTTCTAACAGAAACAACATGATTCCATCATGGTTGTAGTGGAAAAATTGAGCAAGGCTTCTCACTTCATTCTTATAAAGTCTACATTCAAAAAAATCAATGTTGAAGACATTTTCATGAAAGAAATGTTCAGATTGCATGGAATACCTACCACAATCATATCTAATAGAGATTCAAAGTTTACATCAAGATTTTGGAAATGACTATTCGAAGGCTTGCGCACATAGTTAAATTTCAACACTACCTATCATCCACAATCAGATGGGAAAATGGAAAGGACAAACCAAATATTGGAAGACATGCTTCGCATGTATGTAATGAATAAACCGTGTAAATGGGAGGAGTATCTACATTTGGTCGAGTTTTCCTATAATAATGGTTACCAAGCATCTTTAAAGATGAGTCCTTTTGAGGCACTATATGGCAGAAGGTGTAATACCCCTGTAAGTTGGGACAACCCGGTAAATAGAATCACACTTGGACCAGAAACATTGAAACACATGGAGCAAGCGGTCATCAAGATCAAACTAAACTTGAAGACAACCCAAGACAAGCAAAAGAGTTATGCAAACAGAAACCAGAATCATAAATAATTCAAAGTCGACGAGCATGTATATCTTAAAGTGAAAACACACAAGAGTTCACTAAAGCTCAGAGCCTATGCCAAACTTGCACCTAGATATTGTGGACTATTCAAAATTTTGGAAAGGATGGGATGAATAGCTTATAAACTTTATTTGCCTGCAAATATTAAAAATACATAATGTTTTCCATGTATCTTTGCTTAAAAAATATATACATGATTATAACCATGTTATTGATTGGAAGGTGGAACCAGAGGGAGAGTTCCAACCAAATCCCCTATGCATACTAGACAAGAAAGTCACAACGCTCCAGAATCAAGCCATAACTCGAGTAAAATTGCAATGGACGCACTTTGGGCCAAATGAGACCACTTGGGAGATGGAGGATGTTAGAATTAATCATAAGACGTAACTAGACCTTAACAATCAATTAGTTATGATATGGTTGTTGGGTTATTACATTGAGTTGTATTATTAATGTGCATATTATTGAATGTTCCAAATTTTAACAATCAATTAGTTATGATATGTTTGTTGGGTTGTTACATTGAGTTGCTGCTTCACATTTTTATCATGTGGTATCAGAGTTGTGGTTCATTAGGAATAAAATCAGGTCCTATGATGTTAAGGAAGAATATAGCCACTAGTAAGAAGAGAGATCGTTCGCCAGCTGCCAATTTGAAGAGGAATGTGTGTAAAGAGAAGTCAAATTAAGAGAACCTTCTCTCAGTCAAGATGATCTCAATAGGCAAGTGGAGACCTTCATTTCAAAGTTCAATATGGAGATGAGGCTGCAAACGAAAAACTTGTTTACAAGTTATATGGAGATGATTAACAGTGGGTGCCATTGATGGGAGTTGTTGCAGTGATAGCCGAGAAATAAATAGAAGATGTTGTCATCCATTTGCAGCATCTGAAGTAGCCACCCTCGACCTGGTATTCAAATGCAATTTGAAAGCGGTTAAGACCTCAATTGACCAGTATTTCATTGCAGTTGAAAACTTGTGTGAACATAACGTGCATATGGGTAACTTGCTGGTCGCAGCTTCCATTTGGTGAGTCAGACATGCACAAAACCCTAGTCACCTCGACCTGCAACCAAATTCGATGTGAAGAAGCAATATACGACGTGTTACTCAGTGTCAACTCTATTTGGAGATGGTGGAGGTGCTCTTTCAACGTGAGATTTGAAGCGTGGGAAAGAACGAGGAAAGACCCGAGAACTGGGTGAATTCAAGCGTCCACGCACTGGTGAATACAACTCTTGAACTGGTGAATCGAACCTAAGATTAGACTGCAGTTTGAAGAGTGGGAAGACCCAGAGATTAGACTGTAGTTTGAAGCGTTGGAAAGTCAAATAGCGATTCTCCTATGATGATGGAAGCATATCAGAGATTTCTGAAGAAATACCCATTTGGAATTCTGCCTCGGATTTGATGGGTAGAGAATTTGAAGAACTTGCAGGCCACATATTCGACAAAGTCGTTGGATGTATTGGAACATATTTAAAGTTTTTGCAAGGGATTTCACAGAGAGCCCAAGATCCGAAATTAAATTTAAATGAAATTGTATGAAGAAAACCGTGATTGTGAAGAAGGAAATACAGAATTCTTACAACATTGTACATTTGGCAGGTGACTTTTCGGTTGTTTTCTCTAGCAGGTCGAGTTCAAATAGACATGGATAGCAGCACCGATTTTGTAAACCAACAATTGGATATGCCAAGAACTGTCCAATTTGCTGACATATAAATTACCTGTATTGATTACTTTCTTGGTTATTGATTACTTTCATTAACTTTGAAAACTGGCTTGCTTTGCCTTTCATTGTATTAAGAACTCTACAAACTTAACAAATAGAGTGGTCATTATTAGCTATGTTAACTTCACCATATTTCATAAATCATTATTGGGATATATTTTATATGCATTTCAAAGTTCTAATGGATTGTATTTGGTATTAGGAAGTTATAAGGTGTATTTTTGTGTTTTTCTCCAAAGGTGTTATAAGGAGGGTTCTTGTAAAAAATGTTTTTTTGAAGTTATAAGGTGTTTTATTGTACTTGGCGTTATAAGGAGTTTTTGGAAGTTATAAGGCATTTTATTGTACTTGGTGTTATAAGGAGTTTTTGGAAGTTATAAAGAGTCCAACATATTTAATAAATTGAATATTTCTCTTGTGTCCTAGACCTGTCTGAAATTGAATAAGGGGGTTTTAGGCTCTTTATGTGTGCGCCTTAGTCACTATTGGTGTTTTTTCATCTTGGTGATTTAATTTCATGTTTTAACACTCATATGCAATGAAGGAAATAAAATGGATCCACTCATGCAAAGAAGGCCAAAAATACAAAATACACAAGTGCTCTAATCATTGAAGGACAATTCCAATTGATGACAACATTGGCACGAATAACAAGATATTTTTTGGCAACAACGGGATAAATCAATGTTTGATCAGCTTTTCTAATTATATCATCCAACATCTCTATTTAATTTATAATAATTCTTGACTTCTTTGTTAAAGTAACTTTTAGAAGTTGTAAACAAGCATGTATTTGTACAACCCTCTTGAAATGGAATAAGGGGAGTTTTCAAAGAGGTCTCCTTCACAGTTTTCTAAGGTGTTCTAAAAGAAGTCTTCAAAGTTTGTAATTCTTACAACTCTTCATAATGGCAAGAATTGAATAAATATTTACACTACTACACTCATTAATCAACTCAACTCCGGAATCTACATTTTCAATTAACAATAGCACTCTCACTACAATGCTTACTTGCTTACAAGAATGCACATGAAGGTTGTCATGATCAAACTTCAAAACAAACTATTATCTAATGAATTGAGTCTCGTTTGACACCAATAGTGTGATTTCATACTTCTTCAGGATAATCCATTGTTTGGATTACATATTGATGAACAAAATAACATCAAGGATGAATATGGCTTCAATGAAGACAATTAGTTGACTAATGATGGCACTTATAAACATGAAGATGAGTTGGATGAAGTCTCTATCACAGAAAAAGTTGTGGATAAATGTGAGGAAGCAATTATAATTGTTTGGCCATGAGAAGAAGTACAAATAAAACATAATCAATATGGCTTAGGATACAATAAGTTTCTTGATAAATTTTTCATTCCTAATTATTGCAAACTTGTTCTCTTTGTAAGTGGAGCTTTTTTGAATGATAATCAAAATACATAGTTCAAAGATATTGGTAAGGAACAAGTACAAGATATTGTTGATGATGATGACGATGTGGATGTTCATGCAATTAAGGATGACCAGGATGCTAATGATTCTTCAGGTATTGTAGATCATGATCAGTTCGATAATCAACCCATACAGTGCAAACATTGTCACCAATTTGGCCATGATGAGTCAAAGTGTTTTGATCTTCACCCATGCAGTTTTTGTGGGAAGACCAATCACCTCTTAGTAAGGTGTCAAAAGATCAAGAAACTTTGGCTAAAACATATTAATTTTGAATGGTTAGGGAATTGGTGGTGGAGTTTGGAAGCCAATTTATTGGAGTGGTCTTATTGACATGTTCATACACAAGTACAACTATGTTTACAAGGAGAAATTTACATAGTGGATGGTTCTGAGTGATTTGGATTTGATAATTTGAGGGAAAGATCGGGGCCCACTTAAGGTTTTTTTTTTGAGTTGAAGATCGAGTCTTTCAACTCCACTCAAAAGTAGTATGATTACCCTTTTTCACTTTCATGGGGGCATATCTTATGATCGAGACTTCTCACCTTTCAATTGACAGGGGGAACTTAGTGATGGATGATGTCAGACTTCAAGTTGTAAAGTATACCTTGATTATTTGCAGTTCATTCAGGGTGATGATTTTAAGGATGCTGATGGTTGATTCAGGATACAAGATCATTTGAGGGATTGATTTTGTAGATGGATGATGGATTCAGGATTGTGGATGCATTCATTTAGGATGATTATATTGTATATTTGATGATGGATTTGATTACTTGGATTTGTATTGGTTGGTTTGACCTTCAAATGATTTTCGCTGAGATAGTTCAACACTTGTAAGTTTATTATGGATTCAAGATTTTGATGGATATTGGATGGATGGATGACTTGCCACATTTTGACATTTGATGGATTTCAGTCACCTTGTGACTTTGATGGTGGTTCAAAAGTTCAACACCTTGATGACAATTATACATTTTGATTGACCGTTTGGATTTGCGATAGTACCATCAATTCACTTGGTTTACTACACACAATATTTTTATGGATATAGAGTTTGGATGCCTTTCAACACTTTTTTCTTTCAGCGGGTTTATTGATAGTTTTTTTTGTTGTGTTGATTTTTGAGAGCAGTTTGTGAACTTATTTGTTCACTTGATAGTCTTCAGAATTTATAGGGATGATATTTGGATCTAGCAGAGGTAAACTATTTATACTACATTTGTGCTTGGCGCATTCAGGATTGTCAGACATTTTTGGGATTTGGGATGTGTTGAACGTATAACCAATTCACTTATCATTGTAAATGTGTTGAACCTGCACATAATAGATCTAGCTAAAAAATAATACACACATTTGCAGAGAGAATTTGAGAAAGAAGGAGAAGGAGAGAAAGAATGGA
>CBVK0100086951.1:0-17108 GCA_900067695.1 Picea abies
CTTTGGCATTATCGGCCTCAATGACTCCAACGGAGTCATGAAGAGCATATTTAGTTGGCATGTGAAGTTGAGAGACTTTTGACGCCTGCATACTGGCAAGGTCAAGTTTTGAACGATGTTTTCTTTTCTTATTTTTGACATCCTTTTTTTCAATAATTAATTTTTTTTATTCGCTTTCAAAAACAACACTCTAGAATACGAAGGATTCATCTTCGTCAAAAAATTTGGTATCAAATATGTCCATTGGGTAGCCATGGTTAATTGGGTCTCCAGGCTGATCAAGGTTGCAGAATATGCTATCCAGATTAGTGTCAAGATCCATCTTTTCACCCTAAATTTTGGGCTGGTCCGCCTCCCCTGTAATTGTTTTTCCCTTTTCCTACACCAGAAGCTTGCCAGAACTATCAAATCTATGATGGACTATTAATTTATGGGCCTCAAGCACGAAGATATTCAGTGCATCTGCACATAACTGATGTGGAACTGTTGCCAGTAGTTTACTTTGTACTTCACGTCCTTGGGAAACAACTTTCTTTCTTGTAACTGACCTTTTCTAATTTGGAACCACATGCAGGAGAGAGATTGCTCTATTACTATGCGCATTGTTTTGAAAAACAAATTTGTTATGTGACAGGAGAAGAAACCGCTTGAATGTAGCAGCTCCCATCGGAATATTTTATGATAACTTAATCGTTTTGTGATATCAGTGCCACGTGCATCTCCATAAAAGAGTGTTGGAAAGTTCATTTCTTCAGCGAATTTGTACTTGAATTTTCCAAGTGGACGCTTCCCCTCAGCAGGTTCAATTTCAACAATCTTGTCTTGCAAATCACGATTACATTGTGAAACAGTGAATCCATGAAGCAATGTCTTAAAGGGTGTTTCATTCTTTGATTCATCACTTGTATCAAATTCACTAGGATTTTCGAAAGTGTCTGTAGAGTTGCCATCCTCTTCTGCAAGAACATTGTTCCAGATGTCATTTATACAAATGTTATGTTCTTTGTATAGGGCCCTTGAACATAATTCCTTTAATGCTTTCATAACAGCATGCAGACGCACTTTTCCTGTCTGATAGGCATTTTTTCTTCGCAAGCGTCTTTTCAAAGCCACGACAATTGTCACTGTATTGTTAATGAATTGTGGCAAGGCTCTTTGCACAACATCTACTTGAACAAACACATTAATAATTGATCTTGTTAAGCCCATTTGGGGTCGTTTATAGCCCCAAGGCCTGATTTGAGCAAATGAAATTTAGAGAGAGACAAGTCTCTCCTCAAGTTCCATAAGTGCACTTACATCTGGTAGTGGTGCATTACATCTTATTTGGTCAGGGGTTGCAAACTGTGGCAGTTTTCCACTTTCAAGTGACCGTTTGCATGGAAGACAAATTTTGCCACTGGAAAATGCTTTATCGTGTGCTGTCAACTAAAGGTATTCTGCTTGGAAAACAATCGTGAAAGACTTGTTGTTTTTTGAGAAATTCAGTTGCTCACAAATTGCACATGCAATGGAAGGAGTATCTTTAATTTGTTTCATGTACGTCTATCTTGCATTTTTCTTTCGCAGGGAAGTATGGGTAGAAATTGTTTCCTAGTTTTCATTGCGAGTAGTCCATGGTGTTGTTGCTAGCGCATGAAATATGACCGCTTCATGACCATTCTGGGATATGTGACCACACATGTTTCTATTGTTTTGTGCACGGACAAGTTTATTTAGATTGTGATATGTGGCTTTCTCTCTAACAGGAAGCGTGGCAATGTATTTCTTTCTCTCGCGCATGACCTTTTTCAAGTTGTGGTAACTTACTCTACGTTTCTTGCCCAAGGGCACAATGAGCTGATGCAAATTGGGATGAATTTCACCCTGACCCAAGTGTTGATAACCTAGTCTATGTTTTTTGTTCAAGGCCTGTGTGGCCTCATCACAACTGGGCCAAATTTGATGCATAGTTTTTTTCAAGTTGTGATAACTTACTCTAGGTTTTTTGTTTAAGCCCTGTATGTGCTCATTACAACTGTGATGAATTTCACGCATCTTTTTTTTGTTCAAGCCCTCTATGGCCATATCGCACCCGACAAGAGTTTCATTCTCACTAAGAATCATGCTGCGCATATGTAGATTTGATGCAGTTTAGGTGGCATGGACATCCAACCCTGAACCACCGATATGTTGAAGCAAAGGTTCATAATGGATATGTGTTGTATCTTTTTTCAACAAGAGGATGTCAAATGTTTGATCGTAATTTGAATCAGTAAAGCAGGAATGGCCAGTGTCATCTAGCAACACCGACCAGACCTGGATATTTACTCTGAATATCATAGAAAACCATTGTAAACAGAATCTGCAACCCTCCACATTCCCTTTTTCATATGGAAGCACCATGTTTACAAGGTATTCCTGCCAAGTTCCAACTGCGGGCATATTTTCTAAGAGATATGGCAAAAGGTGTTGATGCAAGCACCTAAAATCTTGTTGGTTGTCGCCTACAATTGCATTACAAAAGGAATACATGGTGTAAATTCACAACGATTGCACATCAAACTCTGCTGCTACCAAACAACAATTTGCATTAAACATACTATCTCCATAGTTAGACACAACATTTGTTTCCAGCTGTAAACCATGGCAATCTATGCGATGCATAATCCGTTCCCACTGCAATTCAAGGTCTTTGCAAAAGAGGGACAAGTAAATATGAGATACTTCAACATTTCATATGGGCATTTTTCTGTACAGGAGTGGTTCATAATGACCACTGAGAGCAATAGCATCATGGAACAAGATGCAATATGGATTGTCAGAGGCAGCTTTGTTGAATAGTAGATATCTTCTTTTTCTTGTCAATGACCATATTCCAACCGATATATTGAGCCAGTTAGATAGCCACCGTATACAAAATGTGTCTCCCTAAAGTCCCCTCTCATGTGCAGGTAGAGTTGGATATGCAGACAACTGCATATTTGAAAAATACATGGCAACATCATGTATTCCGTGCAACTGTCAAAGAAAATCAAATTCCATTTCATATTCATAGGAGTTCAATGCCTTTGCGTCGCCATTTTTTAAACAGGCCAAGAAATAATCTATCAATCCATTACGCAACTCAGTCGACAAATACCAGAAATGCAGCAGAACCTGGAATGTATCGAAAAGGCAATCCCTTGCAGTATACGAGAATGCATCCAATCTAAAAAGGCCATTGCTATGCAAAGCCACATCAATGTTGCCATGTATAATGGGTTGTGTATATATTTCATACGACTCAACATATATTACTTCTTCCATCTTCTCAACTCTGATTTTGAAGTTGTTTGTTAGATACTTTCACTTTCTCTGAAAATAGAGAAAAGGGGGAAACAAAATAGCAGCACCCCCCCCAAGAAAGGAAAGCAAAATAGGAAAACTACAAGCGCGAAACTGGGTACCAAACAGAAGAAACAACGCAAATAAATAACACCATAAATTTATTGGGCAGAAAGACAACAGGTGGGTGCAGTTTTTCGACCCACAAAATAAAAGCATTCCCTGCGTCTACACTCCAATCGATGGTTCTCTCTTCTAACAGCTTCGAACTACTTTTCAAGAATCCCTTCGCATTTCAATTTTCCAAACGGCTATGAACATCACAATCGGCATATGAAGACGCATGGTTTCCAGGAACAGAAATGAAAAACACAGGCAAAGATGGTCTGCAACATAATTTGGAGGCAGGGACCCCCACCATTGAAAAACAACAACAGGGAAACTTACCCGTCAACAAGAGACGACAAGAGGCCAGCCCCGAAAAATGGAAACCGCAATAACAGGTCCAACAACTTGCAAAGTTGAAGAGTAACAAACTAGTGAAAAACCACGAAGATGTCCAACTGCAGCTGCAGGACCTCAACTTTGCAAAGTTGAATCAAACAAGAACAACAATCATGGAACCAAGCAACGAACAAGCATCAACCACTGGAGCAGTGATGTCGAGCATAAAAAAATGTAACGAAACTGTATCCCAACGCATTTGCACAATAAGCATTTAACCTGTCAGGTAAACACTTAAGACTGTTAGGACCGCCTAAGGGCCTAGCCCTGTACAAACATTTAATAAAAAAAGCAGCGTGGCAGATCTGTTCTCTCGAAGCCCGCAACAATAAAACAAAAATCACACATACTAATATGGTAGACAATGTATTTTAGCTAGCAAGAATTGTTAAAGGAAACATTCAAACTAATGCTAGCATTAATCCACCTTCGACCATTGCATAAGAAAATATATGATTCTAAAAGACCATATACGATGAAATACTTTGGATATGCCAACATATATAACATTGGGAATAACTAAGCCAGAAAAAAGACCTCCAATCCATTGTCCAATCACATCTTCACAAACATGGTACTTTTTATTATATAAAAATCGATGGAAGATGTCCAACTGCCATAAAAAAATGGAACGAAACTGTATTCCAATGCAATTGTACAATAAACATTTAAGACTGCCAGACTTGTTAGGTAAACACTTAAGACTGTCAGGACCGTCTAAGGGCCTAGCCCTGTACAAGCATTTAAGAAAAAAATGCAGCGTGGCAAGCCTCTTCTCTCGAAGCACACAACAATAAAGCAAAAAATGTATTCAAGCTAGCAAAAAATGCTTAAAGAAACATTCAAACTAATGCTAGCATTAATCCACCTTCGACCAATTCATAAGAAAATATATGATTCTAAAATACCATATACGATTCAAATACTTTGGATATGCCAACAAATATAACATTGGGAATAACGAAGTTGACAATAAGACCTCAAATCCATTGTCCAATCAGATCTTGACAAACATGGTACTTTCTATTATATAAAAATCGATGTTTTCACTTCCCTTGTTCCAACAATAAATAATATGCAAATATTTGTGGTCAATGCACAATTTAATACCAGGCCAACGATTTATCGATCGCTATAGTCCCTCTTTGCCTACGACAGGGACTAATAATATATATAATTATTTTTATATATTTTAAAAATAAAATTACATTACATTATTGGCATTCTTAACCTTCATCTCCAGAGACATATATAAAGTTGTCATTACAAGTATTACAAGTGTTAAGGATGATGAAGTGAAACAATACAATGAGTATTTAAAGAAACCATTATAAAAACCATAACATAAGAAACTCATAATGCAAAATATATGAGTAACACACAACATAGTATTCACCATGGAAAGAATATATCATAAATAATGATTAACTCATTATCCAAAGTGTGGATCTTCACAAACAAAAATATAACATTCTCAAACCTCCATTTTATTAATAGAATGATCCTACACGTCGACAACAATAACTATCTCATAGACTTATGGCTACAATCTCATAGACTTATGGCTACAATCTCATAGGCTTATGGACTTATGGCTACAATCTCATAGGCTTATGGCTACAATTTTATAATAGGAATATCATACTTACAACAACTTTGTAGCAAATTGCACCATATCAAAAAGAGGCCAAATATCCTTTGTACATTGAAAAATATACATATTTATAGACCCGTAGGTCATTGACAAAGTTTTCTAGAATAATTTAGAAGACAAACATTCGGATTTCACCTAAGTGACTACTTAATGCTGCATATCCTTGATTTGTAGAGCTTGGTGGTGTCATGATACCTTTAGAATTTGCATTGTTACAATCCATCTCCTTGCATATTTAAACTTCTACAAGTTTATTAGATATATAATATATGTATTCATGACTTGTTTTGTCTAGATGGATCCCAACAACCATGCACCTTAGCAAAAGAGTACATAGGAACAAGCACCCATAAGAACTTGAAAAGTGAGTTTGAAGAACAATATTACTTTTTTAAAGGTACTCGTTATATTGTATTAAGAAAAAAGAGGTGTTGCAACCAAACCTAGACATCTTAAGGATACACAAAATGAAGAGGAAAGCTCTTGCCCTCAAAACTTTCCAATATCCAAGAAAAATGGCATTGAAAGAAATATTTTCTATATCCCAAATTTTGAAACTCAAAAATATATAGTATAATGCTTAACAAACCAACTTTATAGCAAGATAGAATGAAAGAACGTTTAAATTTGATACAAAGCTAACAAAGAGTAGCAAAACTTTCCAATATCCAAGCAAAATGGCATTGAAAGAAATAATTTTTTTATCCCAATTTTTGAAACTCAAAAATATATAGTATAACGCTTAACAAACTAACTTCATAGCAAGATAGAATGAAAGAACGTTTAAATTTGATACAAAGCTAACAAAGAGTAGCCAAACTTGGTTAGTGAATATTGCAACCCTATCACTTTTTTGTGCTCAACCTCCCTTTCGAAAGCTTCTTTCCTCACCTTCCTTCCCCTAGTTATATGTGAGGAATTGAGAGTCTTTTATAGGAACCCAACATATGCCAGGGGTTTGAGGGTCAATGTTTGCTTCCTCCTAAGGTTGGGGATTTTTTGCCTCTTCTTATACTATTTCCTTATTTCTTCGTTTCTCAACCTTCTCAATTGCTTCCTCTTTCATGCTCCTTGCCTCCTTCATCCGCTATTCCTGAGCATCATCTTCATCAATAAATTCAAAATCAATAGTTGGGGCTTGGGAGGAGAGGAAATATGAAGTTTATACTTAGATTGTTATGGTTTTAGTTGTCAATGTTTACTCCCTTTGACCATTTGTATTGATTGTCCCAGTGGAGGAGGATCGACTCTCTTTTTGCAATATCTACCAGAGTGGGAATACTCGTGGAAAATGTTGCACATGAAGGGGAGTTGTGTGTAGTCTAAGTCATGGATGTGACACCAACTATGAAGGTTTAACTATATATATTTTGGAATCTCCTCTGAAAATTCCACTTCCAAAAAAATTCTTGCACAAGAATTTTAACCAAATTTTGGGACTGCTATATCCAAAAATTTGCATATGCTATTGCTAATGACCTAGAATGTTGGATCATCCTAGAGGATAAAGGGAAGATGAAGGAGGTAGACCCATGCTAGAATTTATTTTGGGATATCCGTCTGAGGATCAAAATTAATCATCCAAAAATTCCAATAAATAAACCTTTTGGCCTATAAAATTATTGGTCGATTCAAAAATTTAAGTTTAAGTCTTCCTTGAAATAGAAGAGGAAGATGATGTATCCTCATCCACATAAAAAAGAACTAAAAGAGGAGGATGAAGTATCCTCATCCACATAAAAAAGAATAGAGATTTTTTATCTCCAAAATTTCTAATGATTTGTTTTCAAAAATTTACATTTCAAGGTTTACTCTTTGTATCCTCTACAATAAAAAAAAAAAATTAGATCAAAGTTATATCTTCATTGGCCAACATTTTTTCAAAATCTAAATGCTCCACGTAAAAATGGACATAAAGAGAAAAGGTAATTGGATCGAAACCCTAACCAGAAGTATAACATCTAATTGCACTACTTAAATGCATTTTGTTTTCAATAATTTTCAATTGTAACTTGAATGCTCTATATCTTCTCTACACTAAAAATCAAGTTCAACTAAATTGTCCTCCATCACTTATTAAATTTCCTTGATTTTGTACTCGTGCCTAAACTTTTCAACAAACAAAGAGAGTTGCAAAGCAACAAGTCATCAAGTTCAACTAAATTGTCCTCCATCACTTATTAAATCTCCTTGATTTTGTACTCGTGCCTAAACTTTTCAATAAACAAAAAGAGTTGCAAATCAACAAGTCCCTGCCAAGATTGTATTAACTTTTCAACAAACAAAGAGAGTTGCAAAGCAACAAGTCCCTGCCAAGATTCAAGGAAATTTTTAAAGTATTAAAAACCAGTAAAGAAGGAAACCTGTAAGGAAGGACAGAAAGAGACGTACTTTCGCAACCATCCAGATAATTAGTGTGGGAAAGGCAGGCAGATATTGAATGCATTAGCTGGAACCTACCAAGCCAACTAAACTAGAATATAGTAAGTAAAGCCTGACCCGGTTAGTTTTCTTGTTTGCTAATTCCTGAGCTGGAACCTCTCATCTATCTATCTCCAATCTAGTTATTTTCTTCTCTGGAGGGAAAGGTGTTGCTACGTATTGGCTGGGTGGGTCGGCCTGACTTGAATATGAAGAGGCCATCTAGACCCAGTGTCATTATTAGAAAGCCCAACCTTCCAGTTGAGTCAGTTAATCCAGCGTAAGCTTCGAGTATAAAATTTTCCTACAAGATCTCTATTTTTCACTTATTTGATATAGCCGCTGTAAAAACTATTGTTGTGGGCTGCTTTAAGATTGGATGCACATAAGTGCTTACTAGAAATGATTGGGCTAAAACGAAACAATTATTTAAATAATTTTAATAGTCCAATTTGAAAATGATGCACAAAGATACATCCATGGAGTTACGTTTTCTTCAGATTTAATCCCTGGAGTTACGTTTTCTTCAGCTTCAGCAAACCAAATAAGAGGAAACTTTTCTTGTCTTTCTTTAATGGATTTCTTCATAATTTTACTCATTAATCTAATGAATGTACTCGACAAGGTCAATAGGTCAAGAAAACCATGAAAAGTATTCCTCGAGTACCCTAATTATTACTACTTTTTTAAGCAGAACACAACTATACGAAAAACCATAGTATGCATTTCAATATATAGAGTTTAGACATCATTCAAGATCTTTATTTACATCTATCAAGAGATTTAGATAAAACCAAAAGTACTTCATCCTGTAGAAATTCACCCAAATGTATGTGAAATGACATTAACAAATAGTTTCACATTTCAACGTTTTTACACACAATTTCAAGTACTAATATCCAAGACGACCTCTCACAAAACATTATGTATCTCTTTCACGTTCTCCCATTCTTTCTTGGATCCAATTTATAGAACAGGATGCTCAAAAACTCTTAAGGTCATAAACTTAGATAATTAATTTTTGGAGGGGCAGGTGCTCCGTCGGGTGTCTGTCCCTTACCAAATCTGTGCAGCCAGCAGGTTCTGCCTCCAAGCACTGCTAGGCAGAGCGAAAGTATCCTATCAGGATCCTAGAGTTTGTTGGCGTGTTACTGTAGATTATCCAAAACGGTTGAATTCTGATTATCCGTATGATTATTTAGTATGTATCTGTTATGTGAATTTACTTGCTTTTATATAGTTTTGTTTTGTAGTTTTTATCAAATATATTTGTTCTGTTATCAGTTGATTTGATTGTAATACTCCTCAAATTGGACAAGGATGCACAAACATTCACGCTTAATTTTTTTTTATAAAAAATACTCACGTGACTACAAAATCGCAGATGTCTATATAGAAAAGTGTGTTTAAGTGCTCCGGATATATTATTTAATAGTTTTAAGGGCCAGGATTAGAGATACATGTCAGGCAATAGGAGATGTAGGTAGTTGGCGCACGAGAATCAATCTGCATGCAATACACAAGCATGCCATTTGTTGCTTACAACAATGTTATTGCCCAACGTGGAACAACTACCACCATTGTAATGAGCTCGAATCCCACGATGGCTGCCCCTTAATGTTCTTGGACTACTAGATATTTTCCTCTGCCTCATCCGCCCGAACACGAAGATGAACTGGGTCTTGATCAGGAACTGGAAGCTTTACTGTTGTTGTTGGAATATATAATTTCTACTTATCTAATATACTTGCTAATGTATTGAGAAGTAGAGTTAATCTCTACGTTAGTTGTGTGATCCTATTATTAAGAGGTTGTTAGAGAGTTGCATTTCTGAGATCCTTGTTTGGTGTGTGGTTGAGATATTCTCTCAACCTCCCCACTTATCTTTAGAATAAGTTAGATCTGATAACAACCTGTACACTCTATATAATAGAGTTCATTGTATTGATTTTGTAAGTAATAGAAGATTTGTTTATATCACTCTACTCTCCCATTTTAACATGGTATCAGAGCCGTGGTGTGTCGCTGGAGTAAGGAGACGATCGTTGGAGAAGCTGCACAAATTGAGCATGGAGTTGATCACAGAGGGTTGATTGTGAGAAGTGTGATTGAGTTATGATTTTACAAGTATTATTATTGATATTTTTTGCTTTGAAGGTGTGCATAGTTATGTTATTTGTGAGACATGTAATTGAAAGCAAGACTAGGATATTTTGATGTAGTGGTCCTAGAAAATTCTATGTACTTGAGCCATTGTATACCCCCTAATGTGAAAAGTTCGTGGTAATCTAGAAACCACTATGTAAAGCATGGTTACAGGTAATCCGAGAAAACCTGATGCATGGTTGAGGGTAATCCGAGAAAACCCAGTGTATGGTTACAGGTAATCCGAGAAAATCTGGTGCATGGTTGAGGGTAATCCGAGAAAACCCAGAACACGGTTATGGGTAAGATGAAATAAAACTCAGGTTGATGATGATGTGATGAAGGGGGAGCTATGAGGAAGAATGGTTGAATGAACCATGTAGCTGAAAATGATTCCTATAGAACTGGTGGTTACAGCGGGTGATGACCCATGTATTCTGGTAGATGGATTTATTTTTATATGGACGTCAATAATCAGATGCAGGTACAAGAGGAAGCACACGAAGATATGACCACATAGATATTTAGATAAATAGTCATTAAGGGAGAGTGTTGGAATATATAATTCCTACTTATCTAATATACTTGCTAATGTATTGAGAAGTAGAGTTAATCTCTAAGTTAGTTGTGTGATCCTATTATTAAGAGGTTGTTAGAGAGTTGGACTTATGAGATCTTTGTTTGGTGTGTGGTTGAGATATTCTCTCAACCTCCCTAGTTATATTTAGAATAAGTTAGATCTAATAACAACCTGTACACTCTATATAATAGGGTTCATTGTATTGATTTTGTAAGTAATAGAAGATTTGTTTATATCACTCTACTCTCCCATTTTAACAACTGTTGGGTCTACAAGTGCTACTGGTTCTACTCTCCCATTTTAACAACTGTTGGGTCTACAAGTGCTACTGGTGGTTTTGCATCTGCTACTGGATCTACTAAAGATACTAGAGCTGCTGGTCCGAAAACGATATGTAATTGCCACTTTTAAATGATTAAGTATGATTAAACCATGCAGCCAAACGTTTCATATTACCACAAACGGATTACAAATTACCATAGACATTTTATGGCACACTTTCTCAGCCAATACCTTTAGGCGTTCTCAGCCGCGAGTTAGCGGCTGTGCTAGTCATACTGCGACTAGATATGCTGTTGGGTATCGATATAAATATAGATATGAATTATATATAATATGGCAATAGATGGATAAGTTGGATCAACCTTTGCTACTTGTTCTGATGTTACTGAAGCTGCTGCTGGTGGGTCATAAACTGGTATCACAGAAATGTTGGGATCTGCTGCTTATGCACGCATGGAGTTGTTGGATCATCTGGACTGTTGGACATATCCAATGCTTCGAAAGTTTGAACAGTGTCTGGAGTATAAGTGTGTTGGTGGATGTTCTCATGTGTATTGCATGTTCTTTACCACTTGAGTATGAGTGTGCTGGTTCCTGTTCAACGACGAGAGAGTGGATTATTGGCGGCGAGTTCAGTGACCTTGAAGTTCCGTCTTATTGCACCAGAGAGATATCACGTGACTGGTTGTACTAAGGTTCGTCATGATAGGCAACATTCTGATGGTGAGAGGCAGAGCCCATTCCATGGTGGGCGACGTTCTGATGGTGAGCTAACACCCAGTCCATTTGTGTGCATAGCCCTTCAACAGATCTTCATAATGTTTGTGGAGGTTGCAAACTCCAAGTTCGATACTGTGACCGGACGGACAAGGATATCATTGACAGAGACATAGGTATTGCACATTTGCGTTTTTCACCTTTTTGTTGACGTTTTTGTTGAGTACTTATTTTATAATTTTGCAGGCTTGACCAGAAGAATGTTTTGAAAGGAAATACAAAATCAATAACTAAACGAAGAGCTTCATCTCAGAGATATGGAGAGGACAATTAGGTGTTTTAAGAGGAGCGTGTTGTTCTGCAAAAATGGCAATGAGAATCATGAATTGTTACATGATATTTAGATCAAATAATTAGCAAAAACATTCAAAGCCTACTAATTAAATTGTTTTTAATATAAGATTTGCAGGTCATTACAAGTTTTGGAGATTGAGGCAAATTTCTTATCTTAGTTCTTAGATGTAAAGAATGGATTCCAAAGGAGGAATGTGAGCTATCATCAAACAAATACATAAGTTAGAGGCTTACCAGAGAGAGGAATCATTGCTCGTTATGCTGCTATTGAAGGATACAGAAACTAGATAAGCTAGTTCCGTTGCTTTCTCTTTACATGGTGTGACTACTTCACACCATGAGTGCTTAGTGGGAGAATTGTTCCTGCAAATAGCAACGCAAGACGTCCTGGAAAGAGAAACACAGGTCAGTATGGGCAAAAGAAACACAAGTCAGTCTGGGCAAGAGCAGCACAAGAGAAAGCATCTTAGTACGTAGAAGTTTAGGTAAGAAACAACACATGGCTGTGTAGGTTTGCATGCTTGTTTAGGTGGCAGCCACAGATCAAATAAATAACAAATGTAGCATGGGCTATGAACTATGCATTTTCACAAACATTTAATGTGAAAGAAGTAATGCTAATTCATTTCTAGTATTATTTGGTTTCTAAAAAATAGCACACATAAATGTGTGTATGTAAAGCAAGATAACTTAAGATATTGTTTGTCGTGTCTAGGGAAGAGGCCAAATAAGAGAAAAAATTAAAATTTAGGATAAATTGAATGAAATTTCAAAATAAATTGTATAAATTTTATGAAACTTTGAGTTAAAAAAGTTTTTGCTTATTGTTTTACGTGTCAAACTAATAGGGAAACAAAATTCGATTACTATAGACACCAGCCCGAAGCGCAGGGACTAATAAACAACAAAATCATAAAATTACTCATAAGAATGCACATCCCAAAAGATAGTAAAATGATTATGACTAGACTCATCAAACTTTTCGAACAATGTTTAGTTTTTTCAAGGGGATGCAATTAAAATTTCATGTTGTGTGTATTAAATGAATGCATATGGATTTTCAAACAATGTTTAGTTTTTTTTCCATTATACAAGGATGACATTAAAATTACATGTTATCTATATTAAATGAATGCATGTGTGTATTTTTAGTCCCCCTTCAACGGTTATAGTTTTGGGTACACAGTTAAGTTTCTTTGATTTTGTATTAATTTCTTCACTTTGTATAAAAAAAATTATTCTTTTAAATTTGTTGTAAAGTCTTATAAATTTTTATTTTTAAGTTGATTTTGTTGTAAAGTATTATAAATTTTTATTTTTAAGTTGATTTTTTGAAAAAATCAAGAGTTTTTTTGAAAATTTGCAATTTTATTACTTGGTTTTTTAATTTGTACAAACATGCTAATGTCACTAAATTGGCCCTAACATATGGCAATATTTATAAATGTAAAAATTAATTTAAAAATTAAATAATTGATAAAAATGAATAAGAGTCCACATTGTTATAGCTATATTTGCTACCCTCTCGGAACATGGAGGACTCACTAAAGAAATAAGACTTGGATACACCTTTCTCCCTTGGATTTAATCGTTTTGAGGGAGGTCACACTTTGATTGCTTAGTAGAGAATGACTAGTCTCTAGTTGTACCACTAGCAACGCACAATTGATCGTGAGTTGTATTACTACATCCTGTGACCGCCCTTGTCACCTCTATTTTGATACATTCAAGGAGATCAATGTCAAGGTGAGTTGTTATCTCACATTGCAGAATCACAAGTATGTATCACACTTTGATTTCCTCAATATTTATAGAGATCTAAAATATTACCCTAACCTCTTCCACTAGTTTATATAGAGAAGGGATTCCAAAGGAAAAGGGAGGAAGAATCAGAAGTCAACTTATGTTGTGGAATTTTTAGAGGTGTTCCCTAACCTCTTCCACTAGTTTATATAGAGAAGGGATTCCAAAGGAAAAGGGAGGAAGAATCAGAAGTCAACTTATGTTGTGGAATTTTCAGAGGTGTTCATCTACATAGTTAGTTTTTTCCAAAGGTCAACCTTGCTTGTGTGAGGGCTAAGGAGGAGTTGGAGCAAGGGCCAAAGAGAACTGAAACCACAAATCAAGGTAACTCCATAATTGTTGTACTATTTATCCTCTCTGTAATATCGATCTACATGGGTTTCTCCTTTCTATTTCAGTGTATTCATTTTCATGTCATAAATATGATCTTTCCTTGAGTAGAATAGATTAGGTCTAGATTTATTTTATTCTAAATTCTTGAGGTGGTTTAAGCTAGGTTTTTTTGTATCCTTGTTTGTAGGAATCCAATCACATGAGCTGGAGGTGGATCTCTGGAGTTGCAATATCCAAGATATGTAATGAAAACCACAAGAAACCAGGTGTGTCATTCTCTCATATAGGGTAAATAGGATTAAATATGTTATATCTAAGAAACACTGTGCCATTGTCTATCCAACTATATATCTTATATCAAGGGCATATCTGAGGGAGTTCTCACCTCTCGATGAGGGATATTTCTCCATAACAGAACTTGAAAATCCACTAGGGAAGAATCTTTGGTTCCTCCTTAGTTTGGAATTTCCCTTGTTTCTCTTAATATATGAAATTTTTATGTAGCCAATAAGATCCACCATCACTCATTGGGTGGTCATATCTCTCAAATCTAGGCCATACCTTGTTTCTTTGCCTATTTTTTTTGTATGATCGCACTCTTTCCTTGAGAGCTAGAGTGACTAGTCATAAGCTAGTCCACTACATCCCACAACCACCTACCTGCTAGTTGGGATCCACACTATTGTTGGGTCGTGACCTATCCTATAGGTGATTGTTTTGGATTTTATGAGATGGTTTTCTTCAAATATGTACCTAATTTTCTAGGATTGTGATCTATTAGTGACCCATGTGTATTGATTTGATGTCTGGTTTAACCCATTCTTTTCTATTTTGATTTGAAAATACGTTTGGGGTATTGAGTTCCTAGTTTTCTTTTTCTTACTTGTTTGATACTGTTGACTAATGATTTGTGACCTAGGAAACACATGTAACAAATCATTTCACATCTATTAGTGTGATTTAAACCCCATTTTGCATTCAGTATGTGTGATTGGAAGTGTTGCATTACTATATTTTTTACCAATTTTTGGGTTTTGATTCTCATATTGACATTAGAGTGTTCTTAGTTACATCACTGCCAATATCATAATACATAATCTTTTTGTTTTTTTGATTTGACTTGCACTTTCATTTTATTTATCAAATTAAAAGAAAAAAAATTGCATTTCATAAGTGTGTCGGTGTAATATCCCCAAGGATGAGCCCGAGTTGTATTTATGAATTGTAAACATGTTTTGTAGGTTGGTGAGCCGAGAAATTATAAGATGGTAATATTATGTTTTATTAGGCCAGAGAGCCTAGGTGTTAAAGGCCGGGATTGTACATGTAACTATTCATATCAGTAATATAAAAACTGTTAAATTTGGCAGCATCGATAGTCACTCTCCAATGACAGGCCATATGGACCACCCTTAGGCTAGCCAGGGAGATTTGGAGAATCAACCAGTCTTGTGAGGTATTGAAAAAAGATAGGGGGAACGTAGAACCTGTGTGAGTCAAACCAAAAGTCAGGACGAATGAGATGCTATGTGAGTCTAATGCAAAAGTTAGGGGGAACATACAACCTCTGTGAGAATAGACAGTCTAGTGAAAAAGTAAGGGGGAATGTACAACCTCTTTGAGCATAGACAAACTAGTGCAAAAGTCAAGGGGAACGTACAACCTCTGTGAGCCTAGTCAAGCCTTGTGAGCCATGAGAAAAAGTCAAGATAAAATTCCTATGAGCTAGAAACAAATGATATTCCTAATATTGCAAATGATATAAATGTATTGATCTAGTGTGTTGGCACGTGTAACATTATCCACCATGAAGAAAATTTTGAATTTCCTTGTAAAGAGTCGAGTTGCAACTGAAGTATCAAGTCTAGTTGTATTTTAGAACTAAAGTGTAATGTTGAGTTGTAATTGAAGTCTTAAGTCTAGTTCTATTTTAGAACTAAAGTATAATGCTGAGTTGTAATTGAATTCTTAAGTCTAGTTCTATTTTTGAACTAAAGTATAATGTTGATTTGTAATTGAAGTCTCAAGTCTAGTTCTATTTTCGAACTAAAGTATACCAGTCTCAAGTCTAGTTCTATTTTCGAACTAGAGTATACCAGTCTCAAGTCTAGTTCGAACTAAAGTATGAAGTTGAGTTATGATTAAAGCATGCAAACAAGTTACGATTTCTAGCCTCTCCTCTTCTCCTCTTCAGCCTATATAAGCAGAGGTCAACCCCTCTCTTCAACATAGTTTTTATATGCAGGTTAAGGGTGAAGAAATAGAGGAGCATATCAGTGATAAAGAGGCAGCATACCAAAGAATCATATCAATGTTGTATACAATAGAGGAAGCATATCAAAGGTGTATTTCAACAAGGTGTCTTAGGTCTTTGTCAGGTCAGAGTCATCTTGGCAAGCTCTTTAAGAGCAGAACATTCATGGTGGATATTTGTAAGTGATCTTACATTATTAATGCAATCAAGGAATATCATTTGTTGGGGGTTTTCTCCTTGTATAGGGTTTCCCCAGGGTGTATGTGTTGTTGATGTGCATGCTTACTTATCTACATAGTTATTGCTATTTGGTTATGATTTGGTATTGTTGAAGTGTATTAAGCTGGAATCAAAGTGTTGAAGAAAATAAAATAATTAATCCACATAAAAAATCAAACTCATAATTTAACATGGTATCAGATCTTATGATGTGTTAAACATGTTGAAGTGCAGTAGCAGGTACACATAGATTGAAGCTAGATTGATTAAGTTTCTAGTGTGAAGTCCATGGCATCCTCCATTTCATTCAGGGATGAGGATAGGCTCGAAGGAGCTACCAAATTCAATCTGTGGAAGCTCCAGATAACAAATATCTTGCAGGAGCATGATCTTGAGTAGTATGTGACCACGGTGGTGGAGGAACCCATGAATAATGCAGTGATATGAAAATAGAAGGCTGACTTGTTATTCTATGCAAGCACCCTCTACTTCATTAAAATAAAACTTTACAGGACCTTGCTCCATGTGTTAAAATA
>CBVK0100086952.1:0-19047 GCA_900067695.1 Picea abies
GAGTAGTTGACACATGATTGGTACGCACTTGGTTATGGTACAAGTTGGTGCATGGTTGATGCACTTGTTTAAGGTACATGTTGATTACAGGTTGGTGCATGGTTGATGCACTTGTTTATGGTACATGTTGATTACAGGTTGGTGCATGATCGATGCACTTGTTTATGGTACAGGTTGATTACAGGTTGATGCATGGTTCAAAATTATTGGTACAGGTTTACAACAGTATATCTCACAGTGATAGTGTGACAGTGGTTCCATCATTCTACATCTACTTCAGGGTGGCAGGACGGGGCAAGGAAAAGTGGTTGTAGCCACCTTCTAGTTGTAGCTGGAGATCATTGGAGGTTGTAGCCTCCTTCTAGTTGTAGCCAGAGATTTGGGGAGTTGGAGCTTCCCTCAGGTTGTATCCTGAGAAACTAGGAGGTTGGAGCCTCCTTCCAGTTGCAGCTGGAGAACAAAGGAAGTTGGTGCTTCCAATGAATGTAATTCTTCAAAACATATAAGAAAAAGCATTCAGTGGTTTTCTCCCGATTTGGGTTTCCACGTAAAACACTGGTGTACTGTGCATGTGTGTGATTGTTTATTTATTACTGTTCATTATTGGATAATAATTCTACATTGATATAACATTTGAATAAAAAGGATTATAATTACGTTATTACTGATTCACCCCCCCTCTCAGTAATCCAACAAGGAAATAATAAATGAGGAACATACATGTCCAGTGGGAGGTCATTTCCAAGTTGACATGATAGTCATAAAAATACTCCAAGTCGGTCTCTGGTGGCCAACTTTACACAAATACTTTTGAGAGCAGATAAAGAAATGTGATAAGTGTCAAACCATAGGATGACCATTATGGAAGATGAATTGAATTTGCATTCAGTAAGACCTAGTTTACCATTTGAAATTTGGGATATTGACTTCATTGGTCCATTCCTAAAAAGACAAATAAGATCTTGGGAAAAATACATCATCACAACATTCGAGTACTTAACTTAATGGGGAGAGGTAGAACCAGTCGAAAACTGCACAAAGGAAACAACCACTAAATTTATCTATGAAATTATAGTAACCAGATTCGGTTATCCTTTAACTTTAATTAGTGATGAACGAATGCATTTTATCAATGGCACAATCAAGTTACTACTTAAAATTTCATGATCGACCATAAGAAGATGATTGCTTATCATCCACATGCCAATGGAGCTGTCGAATCATTCAACAAGACATTACATAAGGGATTAATATAAATATGTGGACTTGATAGGGATGATTGGGATGATAAGATTCCAATAGTACTCTAGGCCTATAGAACAACATATAAAATATTTACTAGTGATATGCTATTTATGTTAGTCTATGGTCAAGAAGTTGTAATTCCATTACACTTCTATGCTAACGCAGGAAAGATAACCTCCATCTTGGAATTCAAGAATATTATTAACGAAAGACAACACTTATACCAATTAAATCAATTAGAAGAAGAAAGGATTCTTGCACAACAACATTAGGAAACCCAAAAGACTAAAAAAAAATCATGGCATGATCGACATATTAAAAAATAAGGATATCAATGATGGATACTTGGTACTTTATATGACAATCTATTAAAGGGTAAGCCGAAAAAAATACAAGCTACATGGTCAATGGGTCATTATGTGGTCGAGGACATCAGAACAATAGGAGAAGTACAACTAAAAACCTTGCAAGGGCACCCCTTCAAAAAACTAGTTAATTGGGCTCGCTTAAAAAAAAAATAATATATAGCAGTCTCAATTCCACCCGGTGAAAACCTCTTTGGGTGCACTAGTAGGACTTGGATCGGTCGAAAAACCCTCAGGGAGGCCTAAGTTGAAGACAAGAATAAAAGAATAAATAAAAAAAAAGGAAAAATAAAATCAAAGAAAAATGAAGCTAAGAAATAAAGAAGAAAAAGATTAAGAGAAAACAAAAAATTAAGAAAGAAATAAGCAAGTCGATTATCCAAATTCGATACAAAATTGTTTGATGATTACAAGCTATATGACCTACTAGAAACACCAAAATAATTAATTCAAGCCTTCCATATTCAAACTCTAGAAGAGAATGAGGTCCTTGGTTATCACTAAAGTCATTCAGAGAAGAAAAACATAAATCGAGTTCAAACTACGCACCAAGGAAATATCTACACCATCTCTTAAATAAACGAACTAGTCCATCAACTGAAAAATAAGTACTTTATCAAGTCAAGAGAAAAAACTTATCAATCAAATAAGTTTGAATTCTATAGATCGACTGAGTGGGAAAGATATCAAGGAATAAAGCATGTAAATAATAATTCAAGAGAGTGTGAACATCCTTGGTTGAATGAACAAAGAAATCATGTCCTCAGAAAGACAAACATCAATTGAGTTGATAAGAGAAAGGAACCTATCTTGTTTTTTCACTTCATCCGGAGGTCCTCGATTGACTAGTAGAACCAACCCAACCAAACTAAATGAGCAAATAAAATAACCAAAGTTGACCAAGTCATGTGCACTCCTCGAGAAAAGGAAATCAACTTAGTTGAAGTAGCTAGACACTGGGAGTACGTTAACTCAATTAATTCCCGACGGGATGTGTTTTAAAACTATATTGCCAATGGTACAACTGTCCCTTCACACGAAGAGTTAATTACACCTGACATTACTATCGAGACATGTGAATTAATGATTTCACTGGAAAAATTAAATTCCCCCATCCATCTCCCACCTATAAATATTGATGAGGCATATGACTTCGTCTCACATTTATTCACACCCAGGAACTCAAGTAATTTGAATACATAAATTGAAGTTGTGAATCCAACTCCAAAGATGAAAAATTCTCAAATCAGCCAATAGGAAATCATAAACATGAAAGGAATGAGAGGACAAGTAGTATATTCCTTGGTTGAGCCAAGGAAAAAATATAGATTCAACAGAGCGAGTGAAACTAAACTAGAAGCATGCATGAAAAACCTTTGTGGCAATTGAATAGCATAAATTGATTGGTCTCGACATTGGCATAATTTCACTGCATGGGGAGTGAAAGATGGTGTATGAAAATATGAAACATATGTCCTACATCAGGTAGGTATCCGACACTTTTTGGGTTCCTCTCAAATTGCAGAGTCCTACGGATGGAAGGAAGAAGTTGCAAAATTTCTAGTGAGTCAATACCACAATGGACATCTATGGCTAAAATTCCCATTTGGAATCCCTGGAGGTATGATACATAGGATCATTGAAATCCAACATGTGGGTACTCCCATCCCCAAAATCCTAAACTCCATTGAATGGATTCAAATCCTCACATGAGGAAGCTCAACAAAAAATGAAAAAGGGTTATTAATTAGTAGAGTAACCGACCTTCGGGAGAAATGGACATGCATACTAGTCTTAGTGTGAAATATACCTGCAAGTATAGCTTCATATGTGAATCCTACAATGTTGGAACCAATTGGCCAAATCCTTGATTCGATGGTGCAGTTCAACTGGGTAGAGCACTTAGTTGTGTTGATTAAAAGCAATTGCAATGAATGCCAAGAAACTGATCAAGCCATCAAGTTTCCATCCTTGATAATATATCTCACCATGAGCCAAGTCATCCTAGTTGGGGAACTTGAGTTCACCCTAAGACAAACTCCAACCATGAATAACTAATAAAGGATTGCACTAGGAGCAGTAGGGTCATCAAACTCTCCCCCAACCAAGGTAATGTTTAAAATTTGGGTAAATAATCTAAATAATGTCTCACATAAGTGGATATTAGAGCATAAATTCTGACGTGCATTACCACCGAGTGCCCATATTCAATTAATCCTTGACTACACCAAGCTCTGGTGTGGAGTCATTAGGGGGCGAGTTCTACAAGAACTATAATACCAACGAACGAATTTTCAAATATTTCAAGAGATCGATAGGAAACTCGGCTTTGAAGCATCGATCCCACTAGACATATTGAGTGATATTTCAACCATATTAACACCTTTGACTAGTGGAGAATGGGACGAACAAAGAGAAGAAACCTTACATACAATACGACTTGTTCCAAATCTAGATAGGGAATCAAGTACCCCAGTAAAGAAGACTCTAATTAAGAGAGAAAAGAAGGGAAAATAAGTTAGGGATAAATAGGTAGTCAATGTTGAGGTAGTCACAAAGGACATAAACCTCTTATGGAAAGAGATGCTTAAGACAGACAATGCTATCAACTTTAATGATCCCTTAATCAGATAAAAAAAATCTTCGTTCATGAACAAGTTATCGAAAAGAACTCGACTAAACAAAAAATAGGATCGACAAGATGCAGTTGTCCTGGAAAATTTTGAAGTCAAGCATAGGGTCACAATTTAAAGAATCTATAGAAAACCTTAATGTAAAGCATGACGAATAAAAGAAAACAATAGAAGCTTTGGATAAGCATTTAGATACAAGAGGAAAAAAGAAACAAAGGATGGAGGATCATCAGGTCGATTCCAGTTACCACACATCACTTGAAAATTACTCGAACCAACCGTAGTAAAAAAAACCATTCCAAAGAAGAAAAAAATAAATATAAGCACATTCATCCTTACAATATAATAACCACCAAATAAGGCTACTCTGATTATTCAGGAAACAAGATAAAAAAAGGAGATGAAGAAACATAAGAATAAATCTAGGACAGGGATCAACAAGTATCATTTGATGCAACCATTTGGATTCCCCAGCTAACAAAAATAATAAAAAAGTGCAGCACACTTAGAGTTGAATATGTTGACCAGAAATTACAAAATGGAACTACCAAAAAGAACACCACAGTTGATTCGACCCCATGGGATAGTTCAAATCCACTTGACTTGAAACAACTTGGATCCAAGTGTAGGAAAGGAATTCAATCAGGACACCCTGACCTAGTCACAAGAGTAGGTATATTAGAACATGCAGAAGGAGAGATAGGTACAAACACTTAGGGTTCATCTCACACCTTCGTTGTAAGTAATTCAGTTGATGCACAACCTATCATAGTTACATTGATAGACATAGAATCTCCAAAAAAATCCAATGAGGAAGTAAGGAAATATAAAATATACCCTATAGGACAATTGAACGAAAAAGATAATAATGTTGGCATAGGTTCTCCCACGAATAAAATCAACCCACCAAAAAATCCTCCTGCAGTAATCCCCCACAAAGGCCAGTCAAACCCTCAAGAGTTGTCTAGAAACACAAATCAAAATGGTCAAGGAAACAATGATGGTAGGAAGAACCCTCACACACAACTATAAGAATGGGAGTACAACAAAGAAAATATAAGAAGCAATGATCCAAACAAATGCAACAACACAGAAAAAGAACAATAAAACATGTCCAACAAGAAACCTAAACAATAAAATGAGAAAAAGGCATGGAATAAAAAGAAGAAGAAAATAAACAAGAAGGATAGCACTCCAAAATGAATCACCTTCATAAACTTCAATCTATTTGGGTTGATAGAACCACCAATAGAAACAATATTCAACCTAGAAGTAGAATCAGATAAAAAGATGCTCAAATTATATAGTGAAGTGACCAAAGACGCAAAAAAAATGATGGAATAGGGACCTGAAGGATGGTTCTTGAGTAACAAAAAGAAGAAATAAGGAGAAAAATATATTGAATGACTTCACACTGCTCTCCAAAGAGAATCTCGTCATTGAACACTTGAAAAAAAGATTAGACCCTCCAAAAACAATTAAAATTTTGGTCGAATTAGTCATATACATAGGTGCTAACAATAAGTTGGAAATCCAACACCTAAGAAAGGAAAATAAAGAACTTAAGAAGCTACACATCAGAGCATTAAGAAGTAATCAAGAAGGATTGGTTTAGAAAATAACAACAATTCTACAATTGGAATATGGAAAATTCAAGGAAGTACAATAACAATTAGAACTCAATTACTCATAGGAAGGAATCCTCAATATAGTACTCAACAACTGGCCATAATATTTTTCCTCAAACTACAACAATCTCAAAGCGCAAAGAAAATAATTTTTGATTTAAGAAGAACAAGAGAACTCACCTCTGAAACAAAATGTAAAACATCCATATCAACCCACATTGCAAAAGAAAAGGAGGTGGAAGCAGAAATGTCAAAAAAAGAGAAAGAGTGGTTGAGAGAGGAAACCAAATATCAAGAAAAAATAGAGAAATCCATTACTCACCTTAACCAAATAAAAAAGAAAACTCAACAATCTGAACATAATTTTGACCATGAGTCGATTCCTGTACAAGAATCATCCTTGACCGATAAGCTATATTTTCTTGAGAAATTGAAATTAGTGGGGATAGAGGCATAATACTCCATCAAAGAATGAAATAATTTTTCACACCACTTGCAACAAATAGCTCTGAGCACCCATCAAACAACATTTGGAGGACTACCAAATCATCCTGGAGAGAAGTCGGAGGCCACATCAACTTATCGACAAAATTTTCTATTTTTCAATCCCAGACCATCTGAGTCAAACATCTTAACCACCAACCATTAGTCAAGAACCCCAGAGGTAGTCATGAAAAGATCAGAAGAGTCACTTGTACAAGTCAAAATGACACCTTTTCCACCAAATGTAAGAATGCATGAGTGGGATATTCCTGAAGAAACACATGAGCATACCATGCGATCATAAAGAAATCCATGAGCAAGCAGGTGACATTCAAGAAAATTGACTCGAGTACTTCTCGATAGCAGCATATTCTTTCTTCTTCTATATTTTCTTTCTCATTATATTATTGTAATATTTTCAAACATGATATAACCTACTGGTGAAATCCTATTTTCAATGTAATAGTCACACTTCCCCCTTGCTTGGGATGAGCAAGGAATTTTTTGGGGCGGAGATGTTGTAGGGGCTAGTTGGCTCTATCAACTAGACTTGCCAATTGACTAGCCAAGTCGACTGTAGAATTATGTTAGGGAAGTCATTAGAATAAATAGTTATATTCAACCAACCAAGCAGTTAAGAAAGTGTAACCGACTGGTAACTATATACCATACATATATATATTTGGCTATGTAATGGAAAGACATAGGCGGTTTTTATATCTAATAAAATGCATTGATGATTCTCACACTTCTTGTGTATGTCTACTTGTGTCTCTATGTGCTTATACATATAATTATGTGATGTTTGTTGCTTTGTGTAAATATCTATCAGTAATTCTATTACTTTCTCTTACAATACAACAAGATATATGTAACCATAAAGTAATTTTTTTCCTTGGAAAATTAAACTAAATGATAGCATAAAAATAGAAATTCCTAGATGTAGCTTCAAACCACTAAATCTTGTTTAGTGTATACATGTTCCTGATAGAAATAACTACAAAAATATTAAAAAACATTGTCACTGCAATGGACAAACATATTAATAATGTTTACAAAAAATGAAGAATGAAAGAAATTTGGTATGCTAGTTCTTTTTATTTACTACCTACCAAAATTGATATATATATATATACTAGAAGTGATGGTGTTGTTCAATTTCACTCATCAATAATGATGTATTCTACCTATAGTAACATTATAGTGGTTTATGAGGTTTATAGGTTATACCTGTTTTTATTATCCCTCCCTAAATTGGATGAAATTATGAATTGAAATTTAATAAATTATTGTGAAATAAATATAGATTTGTGATTTCAGTCAAGTCAATTTTGGAGTTCTCTCACCTCTTTTTGGACCTTCAATTGATTCATCAATGGTGGTTAACTAATTTTAATAAAAAGTGTTGTGAGACATATAACAACCCACTAAAACTCTTAAGTTTTAATCGATGCCCCTCGTACAAAAATTTTGCAAGGTGCTACTCTTTACTTACCTTACTAGTTATTCACTTATGATATGGAGGTTTGTACACAATCCCTGAACTCGATTTGATACAAATTTCATTATGAGTACAATATTATGTCGTATAAGCTTCTTCCTTTTGTCCTCACAAGCCTAAAAGTTTTTCAGGAACAAAATCGTCCACAATGATCAACTCTAAAAGCTTATCTATATGACCTCGATTAGATATCATTGGCATTTTGATTCCAAAACTTCCCCGATTCATATATCTAATCGTTTCAAATGAAATTCCTTTATGACATCGTCGTCAAAAAATCATGATGGGAATGTGCACCTCAAGAGTTATCTTCTAAAAGTTGATGACGATGCTATTTGCTCGATAAATGCTATCGTTGTGAAAATATCAACAAGGGATTGGCCCTTAAATTCACACAAGATAAAATAATTTGTTACGTACTAGTTGGGCCCCAACCCCTCCTTTACATTATAATATAATATAAATATGATTACCATTGGTCATCAAGTGCATACATGGTGGTCTCTTAATGGATTATCCTATTCAATGAAATATTTTTCATTGTAGTGAGGTGTCATAGAAATGCTTTCTATTCTCCATCTGAGAAACCTGATGAAGATATGTTTCAAGGCTCATCTTCATATATATAACTCTAATATGATTCAATAGTTCAGATTATTTTATCACCCAGTGAAAAAATTAGGGCCTTTAAAAGGTTAACCTTTTCGTTCAACCCTATAAAAATAAAACCTTCTCAAATACATTTCCATGAAAATAAAAGGGAGATATTTAACATTAATTGTATAAATAATTACAGCTTAAAATATTATAAACTCATCTACCACCTTTCCCCTTTTGGTACTCATTTCGAGAATGAAAAGGAAAAACATATCATCGTCGGGATATCTCCACCTAAAAACCCAATTCTTTAACAAAATTCGACAATGATATGATTGGAGGACTCTTCCCAATCGAATCTACCCCGACGAAGACATGATCTAAAGACTTGTTTCCTCTTTAATTTATCTCTTTAGCCACATGCCAATGGTAACAAACAAAGGAATTCCCTAGAGAAATTTTGTTAATTTTTTACTGTTGTTATTAGGTTATTTCCAAATTACATGAGAATTCAATTCATTTAAAAAACAACATAAAGAGGATCACTGAAAGAAACACAATCACAAGGTACACAGCATTTTGTCCTAGGAAACCCCCATGGGAGAGAAAACCTAGTAAAACTTCCTCAATAATAGATTGCCAATAGAATGCCAATACTAAGACCAAAACAACGAATGTAAACTAAGACCGAGCATTCACCTCTCTTCTCCTTCCTCCTGCAATTGCAACTGCCTTCAATATATGAATACTATATGAGTGAGTGAGTGTGTAAGAGTGAGGCATCACCCTCACATATAAATACTAGTTTAGGATGCACTAGGGTTATGTATCTTCACTTAGTAGGGTCGACTTCTACTAGGAGTTGCTAAAACAACTTTATAAACACTAGGGGATGACTTTACAAATACTACCATATAAATATGGTTTGACAAATCCAAAAAAGGGGATTTGATCTTATACAATACCCAACATGATCAATCCGCAAAAGGGGATTTGATCTATAAGATAATAAATCAAATATAATTAGAATATTCTTCAAAGCTACAATATTTCAACACTCCCCCTTAACGAGAAGGGTATTCTACTGACATGACCCAATACAACATCATCGAGAGAAGGAGAGTGCAACATCATCATCAACATTTGGAGCACTGATTGACACATCTACAAATCATTGTAAGTTTTTCTCATCATCAATATGATCATCGTTCACATCATGGATCTGAAGTAACATCATCATCATCATCATCAACATGAAGTTGAAACATCAACATCAATAGCATGAGGCTAGAACAACAACATCAACAAAATGAGGTTGGTACAACATCATCAACAACACGAGGCTGAAAAAACAATGTCAACAACATGAGGCTGAAACAACATCATCAAGAAAATGAGGATGAAACAACAAAATCATCAACATATGGAAATAAAATGAAGTAGGTGCAAAAACAAAATGTTGTGGTGCTTTGACAAACCATCCTTACTAGAACTTCAGGATCTGCCCACGAATCAAAATATTCGCTAGGATATAAAATCCTAACAAGCTACCACATGGTACTCTAACAGACTGTCCTTACCATACCTTTGAGATATTCCTAGGAATCATAAGATTCCTTAGGATATAAAATCCTAATGGAGCAACCACTACTAACCACAGTTGGCATATACATGCACATGTACTCTGAAAAAACATCCTTAGCAGATCTTCGGGATCTACCAAGGGATGATCAATCTGCTAGGATATAAAATCATAATGGAGCTACTCGTTGTTGGTTAGGATTCCATAGTATCATAAACATCACTCCCCCTTTCGAGGGAGGTCCTTTAATACTACACCAAGCATGTCTCAGAAATACTCAAACTTCACATGAGACAAAGGCTTGGTCAACACATCTGCAACCCGCTCATCTGTGCCAACATATTGGATCTTCACAACTCCCCTCTACACCATATCATGAATGTAGTGATACCATAACTTTATGTGCTTCGACTTATCATGGAACACTGGGTTCTTCATCATCTATATAGCTCTATTTATCAAATAGAATCACGGTGGCTTCGATATCCTGATCGAACAAACCTATCAACAAATTCTATATCCATATGGATTCACAACTGGAGGAACATGTTGCAATGTATTCCTCTTCTGTCGTGCTGAGAGAAATGCTGGATTGCTTCCTTCTTTTCCATGAAGTCATGGCTGACCCCAAACTAAAACAACATCTTGAAGTGCTCTTTCTATCTGAGACACTTCCAGCCCAATCTGAATTAGTATAACCATACAGTCTAAAGTCATGATCTCTAATATAATAGAGACCATATTCCAACGTACCTTTAAGGTATCTCATCACGTGCTTTGCAACTAAAAGGCGAACACATTTGGTCTCTGTTAGCACTCTATAAATCTGTTTGGCTGATAAACAGAGGATAGAGGTAACTTTTTCAACCAACTTTGAGACCCAAAACTAGCCTTTTGGATCTGGAGATGGCTCTCTCGGGAGACACGGTCTCAGCACGGGATATGTATTTAAAGTTGTGGCTACATTTAACACTATCAGATAATAAGTCATGGTTTCATTGGCATAAGATAGTAGGACCTTGGGCTATGGATTTGATTCAAGGAAATGATAGAAACAAATGACTCGGTGACTGAGCTTGAGAGGATAAAGGCTAAGAGAGAAACAATCTTTAGTTTAAAATCATTGTGTGTGGTGGACAGAAAACACAGGAAGAAACTTGGAGCACTGCTGAGGATGAATTCAGAGTTAACTTTTAGAGGAAATACATTTTGTCTAAATGGAACGAATAAGGGGCACTGCGCAGTGAATCCACAGGTTCAAAAATTTGATCCGCGTTAGACAAAAAAATATATGAATAAAGAAAATAGGAAGTACATATGCAAGGAAGGGAAAACAATACATCCAACTACTACAATTAGAATATTTAATCAAAGATACATGACTTTTGCACTAAGCTTCAGTCAAACTCAATTTACATTCAATAGACGTTGTCTATACTAAATTTTTCCAACCAACCTGGCTTACATTGAAAAGACCAAATATATAGGCGAGGGTGTCGCTTGGGCTACCTTGATCTTCTAACTACTATCTCTAAAAACTAGGAAACTGACTGTTTTGCGTTACAAACTCTTTGCATGACACTTTTCCCAAAATAACAACAAATACACCTGAATACATCATAACTATTCACAATCCACCATGGGGATTCGATTATTGATTAGGTATCGTCATGAGGGAGTGATGTGTTAATTCTTTCCTTCTATCAGATATTTGGATGGACAAGTGTTTTTCAGAGTCCTGTTGTCTTCTGTAACAAATTTGATTTTTTTCGTGCGCTCATTTATTGAGGGAAATGTGCACAACAAGTGGCTACAGATAGTCATGGCCATTATCAAAATGTAAAAATGTATTAGGGCAATGCCTCCTTCAAAATTGTCAAGATTTTCTTTTTGTTTCCAGATACAGGAATGAACCCAGTCAATCTTGTTTTTTCTGTTTGTTGGCGAGAGCTTCACGGTATTTCTCCTTGGCCTCTTGACGTTCTCTGGAATTCTATGCATACCTTTCCTTTGATAGCCTATGTGCTTCGCACAACTTTACGATGGTTTATTGTGCATCTATTAGCTGTCATTTCAGCCAATTCATGTTCCCTTCGTGACCTTGTTCTTCTGACACTTCAATGGTATTTGTCGCTAACTGTTGCCTCAACTCCCTATTTTCCTGGTAAAGTTCAATGATAGCTAGTTTTTTCTGCTTCAACTGTTGAGATGGATGTTGATCATTCATGTCCATGAGGTCCATACTTCTCGTTCTTATCCCACCTTCTCAGCTTGTGCCTTCAATAGGTTCCAGTCGAACAACGGGCATAAGTAATTTCTCTACAACCGATCTTATGCGTAACTCATTTGGGACTCAGGTTTCCCTGGCTTCCTGGTTCTTCCTTGGTCTCCCCCTTATCCAAGGTATCTTATACTGGGAATACAGGGAGGCTACCATCCTTCCTTTCTACTCAAGTTCTTTTACTCCATGTTTTGCATGGTGTGATACCTTTGCTTCCATGAGTAAAGAGAAAACTCCCTTTGGATTTTCGGGGGTGCCTGTTGTGAGTGAGAATGAATCCCAATCATTTTGGGGCTCGGGCCTGAAAATTCTACTACTCCGCACACCCTTTATTATGTTTTGGAAGGTCATCATGGTGCGACCAGTATTTATCTTGCGCGTGGTGAATCCGGTGAACACCCAAAATGGAGAATTCGATCAACCCGAGCTTGCGAGACAATTTACAGATAGAGCATGAATCTGATTTCACAGATAGAATGGGTGCAACACATCTGGAATTTATAATAGATAGTGTGGGAGGAGGAATCGTTCTAAGGAACACTGAATTCATTGCAACTGGATGTTTCAAATCGAACTGCATATTTTCCATAACACATCCCCGTGTGTAAGGTACAGACGATAAGGGCTGCAGAGAATACATGATACAAAAACCGTGATTTTTCATTCCTTCAACCTTCATAATGGACTGATAATAATTTCAGCACTTTCCGACATGAATTTCATTAACTACTTGAATCGACCGAGGGCATGTAGAGGCTATTTTTTAACATGACCTAGCTCTCTGGGTCATGTTTTGACTCTGACATTTACACATGTTTTGACTCTGACATCCCTTCCCATTTCCAAGGGCCAACTAACCACTTGCTGACTTCGACCCCTTCATTTTTACGTACTTGAATTCACAAGTTTTGACACATGGGCCATAACGTGACCAAAAACCGACTCTAACTAAAAGGAAAATGGTGGAGTTAACAACTAGCTCCAATGGGTATGCTATCCTCCTCATGAAGTAGAAAAGAACAATAGACTAGGTGTCTGACCATTGGGCCTTATTTAGACTCTTCGACACTGCAATATGAAAAACAAAACACAATTTAAACCTATCGACACAACTTCTAAAAACTCAACATAAACTAAGGGCCTTCACTTCGGGCTTCAATTTTCTGTTGACCTACTGACTCGACACAAAAATAAAACAACTATTTACAATGACATATGACTTAAACATAATTTATTTCATCAGACAATGTTTGAGGAACTTGTCGTTTACAAGCCCCAAACCAACGCACTCCCCATTAAGTTCTTCCAGGAAATAAGCGTTATTTTCATGATGTGCACTGATTTTGAATGGACCCATCCACATATTATCGAATTTTCTGTGCTTTCCTTTGTCCTCATTTATGACGTCCCATATCAACACCAGATCACCCAAATGAAAATCCTTTGGCTTGGAATGGTTGTCAAAGGCTTTCTTCATCCTTTCCCAGTGGATTTGTGATCGATTGTTCATCTTTTCCCTCATATGTTGTGGGTGAACCAATTGATTTATTCTTATTTGCACGTCATTTGGCTTGGACTTCTGCTCCTGCAACAACTTTCTGATAGGCAACCCTAACGTGGTAGGGAAAATTGTGTCTCTTCTGTATACGATCTAAAAAGGCGACGTTGAGATGGACTTCTTGGTGGTAACCTGATCTGCCCACAGTGCATAGATAAGATTTTTATGCCAAGCTTTCTTATTTTCTTGCAGGAGTCTTTTGATGATCCTAGTAAGGATCTTATTTGATGATTCTGCTAACCTGTTTTCTTGTGGGTAGTACATTGTATAATTCCCTAGGGTTATTTTGTAATCCTGAAAAAACTTCTCCATCTTCTTGGACTTGAATGCGGCCACGTTTTCTGTTATGATATTGACGGGGCATCCAAATCTTGACAAAATGTTTATCTCCATAAATTGGATGATGACTGCATCAGTATCTTGCTTCGGGGGGATTTCTTCTATCCACTTTTTGAAGTAGTCAGTGTCCGTGAGTATCCATATGTGCTGCGCTGAGGATGGAGGATTTATTTCCCCTATAAAATCCAAATCCCACTACATGAATGATGCTTCAAATGACATTGGATTTAGTGGAAAATACTGCATCTTTCTTCTTCTGTCAAAAATATGACACTCATGGTAGCTGAACACTTATTTTTAGACGTCCGCGAAGATGGTGGGCCAATAGTAACCCTCTCTCAGGATTTTTTTTGCGGTGTTTTTCCAGTAATGGTGTCCTCCACAGTTTCCCTTGTGAAATTATTTTGTGGCTCGCTTCGCATCATTTTCCAGAAAAAAACTCAACAACATTCCCCCAGGATCTTTCCACTAGAGCGAGCTATCCAGGATGTAAAACTTAACTTCTTTAAGATTTAGAAATCGTTCCTTGGTCTTACTTATGCCCGGAGGGGCCTGGATATTTTTCAACACATAGAGGATGTATGCATACCATGACGAATCACTGAACTCCTGAGACACTTGCGTAGTCGTTTCTTCGTGAGGACTCTATGACAGATCGACAATGAAATTTATTCCCACAACATCACAATCCAACTTCGCCATTAGCTTCGCAAGGCCCTAACCCTTAATTAGTTTTGTAGGCTTGGTATCCAGGTCATATTCTAGCATGGCCACTATCCAGTTACCTCTCCTTCCTTCAGGGTCGGGCTGAGTCAAGATATCCTTTACTAATTTGTTGGGAACATAAGAAATGACGTGGGAGTGCAATATGTACTTCCTGAATTCCTTCAAATATTTCACTAACACATATTCTTTTTTTTCCATAATTGTGTACCTTAGTGGAGAATCTCACAACGTCCTGTTGAAATAAGCTATAGGCTTCTCAAAGTTCTTCTTGTCTTTCTGCAACATTTTGTTAATGATCGTATGCTCCAAGGTAAATGAAAACTGCATGAAATATTTCATGGAGTCTAGACTAGCTAGCAGAGGAGCTCTAGTCCATGCCACTTTGATATCTTCAAACAACTTCTTGGCTTCCAGGTTCCACTTGATCTCATTTCCCTTCCTGATCATGCAGGTGATATGCTTTATAATATCTACCAGGTTTAGGATGAATCTCCTCAGGAAGTTTACTTTCCCCAGGAAGGATTGCACTTCCTTTTTACTGTGAGGAGTGACGATTTTTAGGATTCCTTCAACCCTGCTGGGGTCTATCTTAAGTCCTTGTTTGGAGATAATATGCCCCATCACCTTCCCTTATTCCACCCTGAAATCTGATTTCTTCGGATTTAGTGATATACCAAATTTCCTGCACTTTTGGAAAACTTTCTTTAGATGATCGAGGTGTTTTTCATCGAAGGAAAAGTATATTGTGATGTTGTCTAGATAGATCACAATGAACTTGTCCCTTTCATCAGAAAATGCTATGTCCATTTCCCTTTGGAAAGTGGCACTAGTGTTCATCAGGCTGAAAGGCATCTTGGCATACATGAATGTTCCCCATGGAATTGTGAAAGCTATTTTTTCTCTGTCATCTGTGTGCACCATGATCTGATTATACCCTGAAAAACTGTCCCGCATGGACATCTTCTGGGACCCCACCACCTTTTGCAGGATATAGTCCATTTTAGGAAGAGGGTAGTGATCCTTGGGGGACACTTTGTTTAAATTTTGGAAGTCTACACACAATCTTATCTCACCGCTCTTTTTTATTACAGGCACCAAATTAGCTACCCATTTTGAGAAACGCAAAGAAACAATAATCTTAGCATTGAAAAGTTTCTTTACCTCCTTTTCGATCAACGACAGTAGCAGGGGATTTATCTGTCTCATCTTTTGTTTGAAAGGTTTATGATCTTATTTGAGAGGGATAACATGTTGGATCCATTTAGTGTCATACACCTTCAAATCATCATAGCTCCACACGAAAACATTTGGGAAATGCTTCATGATCTTAACATAATCTTGCTTGACCTCTGGACTAAGCGTTTTTGATAATTTGATCATTTTCGGGTTCTCCTCAGTCCTGATGTTGCAGTCTTCCATGTCCTCTTCATTTGTAGTGATCTTGGAATTTGTATCCACGCCATTTTCGTCAAACATCTTTTCCAGCGGCACTAACCCCTTCAGAATGATGCTATTTTTCAATTGTATTATGTCCCTTCCCACGATCTAGTTTTGGAAAGGTTCGCCATTATTGTGCGCATCCGCTCTCCCATCTTCGTTGCAACAACATTCATCATCAATGTTTATGTTAGAAAACTCGTCACTCATCTGAATAAATATTTATACCTTCTTTTCATCCACAAACACTTGCCAGTGTTTGATATTATCAGGCACTGTCAACCTATGTTTAACTTCAATCACGTAATTTTTTTTTGGGAAGATGGGAATTTAAAAAATTGAGGCCAAGGTGGCAAATGCATTGGCGTTCTGATTTTTCTCTCTTGGGATAGCAGATAGGTGATACTCTGAAAATTCCTCGAGGAGGTCCAGTGCCAAGTTTTTGTATGCTCTCATCTTGGGGTTCTTTGTATGATATATGCCTTTAACCTGGTTTATGACCAATTCAGAGTCTACGCGCACTGCTATCCTATTTGAGCTGAATTCTTTCAACACCTTCAAGCCCAGAATTAGTGCCTCATACTCATCCATGGTGTTCGTGCATTCGAACGCAAGCTTGTATGAGCACAACTTTGTGCCCACTTCAGGGGGGCTTACCCATATGCCGACACCTATTCCTTCCTTTCTAACAACGCCATCAAAACTCATGTTCCATATCTCATTTTGTGCATGGTATTTTGGATTGGTGCACTCTGCTACTTCCCACGTGATTTCCTCATCGACCGTCATGGTGGTTGTCAACTCTTCCTCTTCAAAACTTAGGTCATTGTAGAGTATAAAAGAACCAACCTCAATGTTGATGGAGTATATGGGGTGGTTGTTTGGATGCGTTTTTCTTCTTTCCATGTATTTCAACAAAACTTCTCTCTAGAACCGTCTATACTGGCCAAAGATAGGAATGGTGGCGTATGACATGTCCATTTGCAAGGTCCCCTTGAACTTTGTAGCCCACAATCTGGACAAAAACATGCAAAACGTATGGGGTATGTCTGCCATGACCACATCCATAACCATGTTCTTCGAAGGAATTTGATCCAATGACACAACCAAGTCCTTGATGAGACCCAAGCACTTGACTTTCCACGAATCAAAAGAGAAAAGGTCCTTGTAGGGCCTGGTGATATCCAAACCCCATTCATCCATGATCACCTTTGTCATGAGGTTGTGTGATGTTCTAGAATCCATCATGTTGTTATGTAGAGTCATTTCATGAACCTTTAGACTAACGTAGAATGAAGGTACGTCCTTAGTATCACTTGTCTCCTTAACACGCAGACCGAACATAATAGCAGGGTGATCATCTTGGATATTCAAAGTATCGGGGGTCCCTTCCATTTTCTACATTTTAATAATATGTTAGCGATACTCGCCCTTTCTGATAATTTTGTTGAACTTTACAAAGATTTTGATTTTATCCATTTCATGCTCAAAGTTAAAAGGGGGACATACTTTCTCTACCTCTTTTCCACCCACTTCTCGGCTTGCTTCCGGAGTTTTCTTCGGGGTCTCTTCCTTTGACTTTGCCTTCTCTATTGCATCCTTGGTCATGTTGTCTGGCCTCGGTCAACTTGTGGAAGGGGTGTCCACTAGAGGTTTCCTTATGGGATTTGTCTACTAGAGCTCAGTAGACTCTTCCTTGCTCCTGAGGTTATATTTTTTTTGAAACTGCATGATGGCATTCTGATAACCTTTTTTGAACTGTTCTGTTTCCCAGGACATTGCGTCATCAGTTTCCCCAATCCATGCACCATCCGTCTCTAGCATAAAATCATCATTTCTACTCATGTATTGATCATGTTTACTTTTTGTCAAAAACACGTGTGGGTTCTTGTCATTGCAACAATGCATTTGTTCTTTGAAAATCTGGTCAAAGTATTCATCGGAATGGAGGCCTTGTCTATTGGTTTCCTTGATCTCTCTGCACCCTCTGTTCTCTATGTCTGATCTGAGGAAATTGACACCTCCTGAGGTTCTGATTCCTGGGTTGGGGGTCCTGCTGTTCCCGGGCAGTGGGTCTGTTTCTCATAGACTTTTTCTCCATTAGATTCTCCATGGTTCTCGTCATTAAGTCAAATTTGTCATAGTGGATCTTGACGTTGATGGCTACATGTCTCCTTGGGGCTTCTTATCACCTATGTTGAATCTCTACCCGATATTTCGGGACGCCATCATATTTACCTCAACTTAGATCTCATTCCTCATTATCGCGTCTAGGTGTGTTGATCTTCTTTCTCTCAACAATAGTGAGAAATAATTTTTGAAGGAGTCAGCGTACCGCACCTACAGAACCTTGGTAGGTTTCTAAACTTCTATGAGAATCGAGTTATAAATGTTCATGAAGCGGGCTGAGAATTCTTGCACCGTCTCCTCCGATGCCTTCTTAATATTATTGTACTGTGTTAACAACTGCAAGAGTTTCTTCTTGTTTCTCCATCTATTGATGAAAGATGTTTCGAACGCGGTGAAGTCTTGAATACTTGTTGGTCGTATGGATTTGAAACACTTCCTCACCTCTGTTAGGTCCACATATTGTACCCTTTTTGACCACACTTTTTTCCATTATTATACCCTTCATCACTTGTATTTAGACTTATACTATCATTCCACCTGAT
>CBVK0100086954.1:0-12335 GCA_900067695.1 Picea abies
TCGGCATTCCTGCTGAACCGCTCTTCCGATCTCACATTATCAAAGCCTTAGTGGAGGATTCCTCTCCAGCAGATATCAGATTGGCAAGAGTGATTTCAAGAATCAGAATCATGGTGAAATATTTCCGGACCGTAACCTTTCTTCATGCTCTGAGGGAAAATAATAAGGATGTTGATTTGAAAGCCAACAGGGTAGTTCCACTTCCCGCAGGATTCCTCTTGACAGAAAGTAGTGAGGAGTGGAATTCCATACCATAATTTCGATATGTTTTTCTTCTTTTTACGAAATCAGTTTGTATGTCTTTTTAAGATAGGGAAAATAACAGAGATAGACTTGATAGTCTCGAGTAAAATCTATGGTTTCCCAAATTTTGGGGCCTATGATCAGTTAGTGGAAGAAATTTTAAGGGCTATGCGCGACCTTATGTAACCGGTGAAAGGCATTTTGGCCAAACTCTAATAGAAATCCATACTCGTTCTTGTTAAAAAAAATAAAAAATAAAAAGATATGCCAACCACTATGAAATCAATAATATGTTTATGGACTACTCATAAGATAAAAATTTCTAACCTTTTTTTGTACAATAGATTACTTGCAGAACCAAATACCAATAACTAAGCATAGATTTCAATGACAGAATCTAGAAAATATAGGGTTTTAAATCTTATTCCTCAAACAATAGTAGCTTAAAATCATCATGTGAACCAAAATGGTTGAGAAAGAAAGGCAAGTCGAAACCCTAAATTTGAATTCATTTAAAACCATCAAGTCATAACCCATTAAATGCAAGTGGGTTCGAACCAACAACATCAAGATATATATCAGAGCGAAAAAATTGAAAACCATCCATATACCCCAACAATTGTCACAATAAACCGATCTTGTATTATAATGAGCTAAAAAAATACGATTTTTATTTTATTTTGAACCAAATACAAGAGTAGTCAAAATAAGAACCCAGGTAGCATGCCCTATGTATTTCCATTTCATTTTGTTTTGAAAACAAACTCCACAACAAGTGTAAAAGAAACCAATGGTGGATGATAACATGGCATAATACAAACCAAACCATATAAGCAAGACCAAAACACATCAACACTGATGGAATTCGTAACTCATTTGAAATTCCCTTTGCTTTTTTATTTTTTTTAAATGAAGTTGTATGATTGTTGCAATACAAAACCTAGGTCAAGAATATCATTGGTGTTCAAAATTAGTCACTTTTTTTTAAATAGATCAAATAATTATAAACTCGCCATCCTTAATAATATATGCCCAATAGTGAGTCACACTCATAACAAATACACATCATGCAAACAAACTTGAGGCAACATTTGAAATTTATCAAAACAAGGAAACCCATCAATGCTATAGAGGTTGAAAATGTTCATACATTTCCAAACGAGCTAAATATTTATGACAGAAAATCCTAAGATCGTTATCCAACCACCAAAATATTTAGAATCCAAAACCATTGAATAAAAAAAACAAACCATTTCCAAACAAGAAACAATGTGAAAATGTGATATACCTCAAGACGGAAAACCAACAGAGAGTGCATCTACTCTCCATCAATTCACATCACCACAAAATAACCCAAAAATCACCAACCTTATACAATAGCCAACCAAAATTTGCATGGTGTAAAGCACTTAATAACCAACTTGGACTCCAAAACAAACTTTGGTACCATGCATCGATCCCACAAGCATACTCAAAAATAAATATATGACATTTGCAAATAATATATGGTATCGATACTTTAAGAACCAATGATACCATTGAATCAAACAACCTGTTGTTGTTAGACAAATCAGTCTATGCGTACATGGACCGATCTCCCTAGACTTGGACACCAATACCAAAACGAAATAGGACAAACCATATAACTTTCCCTAGGTTTATATAATAAAAAGTACTAGCTAAAAAGAGCTCACACCTTTATTCGACAATTTTCCTTGCTAGTTGTAGTTTCCAGGTCCGCATTAAGACTTGTGGGTGATAACCTATAAGAAAACACAAGCCAACAAGAGTGAAAGAAACAAAAGTATAATTTGATAAAACTTGTGCAAATGATCAAGGAGAAATGCAACAAAGATAACCTAAAATGGATAGTATTTATGGGAAAGAAAATATATTGTTGTATTAATAATAATGGAAGAGATTACAACCAAAGTCATGATGTTGTGAAGTCCCTCCCAATGATTCCTTACTCCAACACACACCCTTTTCTTATGTGAGTTATGACACCATAGGTTTGATACCATCCCATCCAAGTCAAAAGTCACCTTAAGAATGCAGAAGCTAAAGCCATGATTGACCACTATTTATGAATACCTTTATCCATGAGAGATGCTTCCTTTTACAGATTTGAAAAGGAAGGGATGAGAAGATTATGATGAGTTTAAGATCTCACAAAATTAGGAATATGGGTGACTTCCAAACTAATCGAAGGACACATTATCCTCAAAGCTTCTATTCTAGAAACCTCTCAAATTTCTTCATTTTTCCTCAGTATGAACAATTTCGCACCCTATGAATGAGAAACACGTGACATAGTCGCAGTCTGTAGTAGTGCAACATGTGACACTTAAGGGTGTCGCATGTTGCAATGGTGCAACATGTGTGTAACATCTTGAGCCACCCACATGCCAAGCGTAGTCACTTAGTAAACATATTTTTCTTTCTGATACCAATTTTTAACGTCCCCTACCATCAACCTCTATTGGGTAACGCTACCTCAAAAAACTATCATTCTCAAATAGACATATAGATATATCTAATGCAATTTTAACCAAACATAAACATTATGATCATACACATATTTTTGCGGAAATGAAAATAACACATACAAATTTAACATATGATTTACGTTATTCTATCACACAACATAATGCAGAAATAATAGTAAAAGCATACATGCAGTAATCACATAAAAAACCCATAAATATAACAACATATATAAATACACAACATGTAATCAAACTTGGAAATGGTACTTATATTTTAATTGAAGTACACCAAATGCATGCATACCTTCCATGAACCTCCCATCCTTAGACCACGCTACTCATCACTCTCAGCAATGGGTCACCCCTGAGCTAAGACTAAACTTCACTAGGCAATGGATTACTAGGCTAGGCAGGGACAACATGAAGTTACATAGTAAAATAGGAAGGATTTCCTCCAAGGATCCACTTACACCCACAACTCACAAAATATCATTTCCCACATGCCTATTCAACCCCAGGAGTGTACACCTTCACTGTCACACAGTCCATCGGCTGCTACACCTCCCTTTCCAAGGCTTCAACAACAAGCTGGATCAGGAATTCTCAGAGATATGTGTATGCTACTGGACTTCCTCCAAGAGATATCACTTCCTAGCACACTCTCTTAGTTGGAGAGAGTTTCTCATAGGCCTGAAAAACTGCTTCTTCACTCTCGCTCCTCAACACACGGGCATGGTGATGGCAGCAACAGAAACTGAACGTGGGGAATGGTACTGATAGGAAAATACATAGTCAACCCACAGGTACATGTACAACGAGGGTATCAATTCGGGCCTTTCGTATAGGTTCGAGTTATTTCAGGAATTCCATAATGGCATTCCATGGTTACTGTGTGCTTATTGGGTGCGTTGGTCAATCGGGGTAATGGATGGCCAACCTAGTCTGAATGGTCTGAATGGTGAGAATCCTCAGAATCCTGAGAATGTTTGGAATCGTGAGAATGGTGAGAATGGTCAGAATTGTGAGAATGGTGAGAACTCCCACCCTAAATATGCATCCGTTTTCGATGAAACTTATCTCTCTAGGAGCATGTTCCCCCCAAATTGGAACTCGTTCCTCCCCCTAAAGGAACTTAGGATAAATTAATATCCTCTTTTACAACTTTTAGAATAATAATATATTATTCTATTAGGCTCTTATGCTTATCCCTTCTTTCCTAGACTTACAACTCCATCCCTTTCCCTACCCAGTGGATCTTAGTCCCACATAACCCTTTCTTCATGGTCGATCTACATGCAGTGATGTTGTTATATTAAAAATTTGAATATTTACATGTACAAAACAGAGTCCTGGCCTTTAACATATAGGCTCTCCAGCCTAATAACCACATAAGCCTACCATATTATAATTACTTGGCTCACCAACCTACAAAACATGTTACATTCTTAATTAAAACCAGGGCTTGGCCTTGGGATGTTACAATCCCCTCCCCTTATTTTTGCATTGTCCTCAGTGCAACTCATTTACACAACATTAACAATATTTTCAAAATCTTCAAAAACATGTGGGTATTTTTCCTGCATAGCATCTTTGTGCTCCCATGTTGCGTCCTCGGGTCTGTACTAGGTCCATTGTACCTTTACAAGCCCTATGGATTGATTTCGGTGCTTCTTTCTTTTCCGGTCCAGTATGCGCACCGGATGCACCTGAAAAGTGATTTCTTGATCCACTTGAATCACATTCCAATCAATAACATGATTAGCATCAGGTATATATTTCTTAAGAAATGAGACATGAAATACATTGTGTATAGACATAGATGTAGGAAATGAAAGCATACAGGCTACTAGACCAATCCTCTCTAGGATTTCAATCGACCCACAATATCTGGTTGCTAACTTGGAACAGCTTCCCAGCTTTAAGGAACTTCTGTTGGATTTCACCTTCAAGAAAACATGATCACCCACTTTGAATTCCTTGTGAGTTCTATTGTTATCAGCATAGCTTTTCTTCCTGTCTTGGGAAGCCTTCAAATTTTGTTTAATCTTCAGAAATTTCTCTTCCATTTCTTTGAGAAAATTGGCACAACCACTGACCTATTAGCTGGGTTTTCCCATCTTACTAGGGTGTTTCACTTTCTGCCATAAAGTGCTTCAAACAGGCTCATCTTTAGTGATGCTTGAGTACCCATTGTTGTAGGAAAATTCTACCAAATGTAGATAATATTCCCATTTATATGGTTTGTCCATCACATACATCCTTAGCATATCCTCTATCACTTGTTTCACCCTTTATGTTTTCCCATCAGACTCATGATTATAGGTTGTGCTGAAGTTCAAATTTGTTCTGAATCCTTTGAATAACCCCTTCCAAAAATTTGAGGTAAACTTTGGGTCTCTGGAAGAAACAATTATCTTGGGTATGTCATGCAAGCGTGCTAGTTCCATCATATAAATATCAACAAAATTGGTTGCCTTGTGAGTAACCTTCATAGGAATGAAATGGGAAACTTTAGTAAGCTTGTCCACCACCACCATGATTGCATCATGCTGCTTTCTTGTTCTGGGATATCCTGTGATGAAATCCATTGTCACCACTTCCCACTTCCATTGAGGAATCAGTAATGGATATAGTAACCCAGCTAGGTCTCTATTCTTATCCTTTCCCCTTTGACACTCCAAGCATTTAGCTATGTATTCAACAATCCCCCTCTTCATGCCTAGCCAATAATATTGGCTGTTGACTACTTAATCTATTTTCTGATATCCTGGGTGTCCTGCATAAGGTACATTGTGCATTTATTTTAAAATTGCACTCCTCAATTCAGGAGAAATGGGTACTTAAACTTTGTTTTTGTACAAGAGAATTCCATCAATTCCCAATTCATAATCTTCATCTTTCTGCTGCAATTTTGTTACCAATTCCATGTACTGCAAATCAACTTTTGTAGTCTCAAAAATTCTGCCTTTAAGATTCGTCTGATACATGCCAATAGTTGTAGTATGTTGTTCATGCACTCTCCTACTGAGTTAATCAACCACCTTGTTTTCCTTTCCTTTGATGTTCTTGATATCAAATTCATACTCACAAAGGAATTCCAACCATCTACTCTACATGGCATTCAAAGTTGGTTGATCAAATAAATATCTCAGATTGTTATGGTTTGTCCTCAGCTAGAACCTATTTCCCATGAGGTAGTGCCTCCACTTCTTCAAAGTGTGCACTATGGTCGCAAACTCCAAATCATGAGTGGCATATAGCCTTTCATTCTCTTTCAATTTTATGGACTTGAAACATATCGCAAATCCATTCTAACTAAGGACTCCTCCTAGTCCTTCTTTGCACGCATTTGTTTAAACCACAAAATCTTCATTCGGATCAGAAATCTGTAGTATTGGAGAACTGGTTAGATGTTTCTTCAATTGTTGGAAGCTCATTTCACATTCCATTTTCCATTGAAGATTCTCCCCCTTCCTTTACAAGGAAGTGATGGGATGAGCTATTCTCGAAAAACCTGTAATGAACCTTTTGTAGTAGCTAGATAGACCCATGAAGGATCTGACTTCTGTCACATTCCTAGGTGTGTCCCACCCTTTAATGGCCTTAATATTTTTAGGGTCCACTGCTATCCCTTCTTCAAATATGATATGCCCCAAATAGTGAATTCAGTTTTGATAAAATGAGCACTTGCTCAATTTGGCATACAATTGATTCTCTCTTAGAACTTGTAACACCATCCTCAAGTGTTGCTCGTTCTCTTCCTTTGTCTTGGAATATACAATTATGTCATCCAAAATTACAATGAAAAACTTGTCTAAATATTCTCGAAAAACAGAATTGATTAGGCACATGAAAACAGTTGGTGCATTTGATAACCCAAATGGCACCACTGTGAACTCATAATGACCATACATTGTCCTGAAAGAAGTATTGTTGTTATATTCCTCTTTAATCCTTACCTGGTGGTATCCTCACTTGAGATCTATCTTTGAAAATATCCTTTCATCCTTTAACTGATGGAAGAGATCATCAATCCTTGGTAGAGGATACTTTCTCTTTATAGTCACTTTGTTCAACTGTCTAAAATCCATGCACAATCTCAATGTCCCATCTTTCTTATTCAGGAACAAGATTGGGGCACCCCAAGGTGACACACTTCAACGTATATACCCCTTCTTCATAATCTCTTCAAGCTGCATTTGCAACTCCTTCAGCTCTAGTGTACTCATTCTGTAAGGATTCTTTGATACTGGAGCTTACCCAGGTATCAAACTTATAGAGAAATCAATATCTCTCTTTGGGGGTAGTCCTGGTACCTCCTTGAACACATCTTCAAAATCTTCAAGGACTACATGATCCTCCATATTTGGCACCTTATCCTTAGGTGCTTCTTCCATATGGGTTGCAAATATTTGGCAACCCTTCATGTAACATTTATTTAGCTGCATTGTTGAGATTTCATGAATAGTAACTACCCTAGGAATTCCTTGGACTGCTCTTTTATTTCCTTCCTCATCTAGGAAAGCGAATGCCTTGTTATGAAATTCTAATATGGAATGGTGTTGGTCCAACCGATCCATACCAATTATACAATCATACAATCCCAAAGGAAACATGTTCAAATCTACCTTGACACTCAATCCATTCATGCCCAGTGGACATGATTTAACCAACTCAGCAACCTTTCTCTTGGCTCCTGTAGCCAGCTATACCAGCCAAGATTTCCCATGCTTTCTTCTTGGTAATTGAAATATTTCCACTACCTTAGGATCTACATAGATATGACTATCCCCTAAATCAATTAAAATAGTAAGGGCATGGTTATTGATCATACCTTCGACTTCAATCATGTGTGATTGAAACTCATCTTGCTTGTTATCCAAGGATGCATAGATTCTTGATACTCTTCTTCCCATGTCCTTCACTATTTCTGCGTGTTGTACATTGTGGAAAACTCTTACCTTGTCAATTTTGTGAGGAAAATATCTATACTTGTGGTCTCCTTTATAGCCCCAACATTTCATAGGTGTCTTCCTTGGCCTTTGCCCACCTACTTCAGTCATCTTGGGCTCTCTCAAAACTGGTTGTCTTTGAGGACTATTTCTGAAAAATGGTGGCTTGTTCCCCTTATGCCTTTTCTCCCTCTTAAACTTCCTCTTATCTTCCCAAGATTTTTCGAAAGTAGGATTTCCTTTTTGTTGATCATATTAGCATTTTTCTCTCCTTATAGTTTCTTCCAGAGTCTTGGGATCATCCTATTGGATTGTATCACTTATGAAAGATGTCAACCCACTCAGATATCTCTGGATCTTGACTCTCTCATCCTTATTGAAAGGGAAATACTTCAACAACTCTAGAAATAACCTATCATATTCAGTTATAGTCATGCTACCTAGTCTAAGTTCAAATAACTTATTCATCTTCTTGTCATAGTATCTCTTGGCTAAGTACTTATTTTCAAAAAAAATCTTGAATTCCTTTCAAGTCACATTTTTCTCCTTGACGTGTTGCACTTGCACCAGCTGATCCCACCATATGGATTCCTTTCCTTTAAGTTGGTAGATGGTAATTCTTCCCTCTACATGAGAAGAACAATTTTTCAATTGGGAGTATTTCCTCAGGACTATCATCCACGTCTCAACATCTTCATCCTTCTTATAATCTCCATCAAAAATAGGAGGTTTGATCTTATTCATTTCTCCTTTCAAATCATCCACCCTAGACCTCCTATGTTTTCTGATAGGGGATGGAATTGGGATACTGTGTGCTCTCCTATAGGAATTCTTTTGGGAGTGTTGGTGATGTTTGCTACCACTACTTGATCTTCCTTTCTTCTCAGGGGTCCCATGACTTCCTGATTTGCTAGAGCCACTCTCCTTATCCAACTTCTTTTCAATTATTTCCAGGATCTGCATTAACTTCACATTGAATTCTTCCTTTTGCTCCTTGTCTCTCTTAATCCTTTCGTTATCTTCCTGGTGAATTTGGACATCATTTTGCAAATTTTTAATGATTTTCATCATGCCCACATCTTTATCTATTTCTTCTCCATGTCCATTAGAGTTTGTTCCTTCAATTCTCAAATGGACATCCATTTCTCTAGCTTCATTTCCAAACTGTAAGCATCATGTACCTCATCCATTTCTTTGCACTATGTAAAAATTTGGGTTCGGTTCTGACAATTGTTAACTCTGCAAAATGTGCAGTCAACCAAATTTTTGTCGAGCTATCAGTCTTTAATAATTTTCCAGAATAACATAAACCAATCTCATTCAACAAAAGAATATCAAACTCCAGTTTATGTGGTTCTTTGTCGATCAAGAATCCCTATGGCTCTATATCTAGGCCATGTTCTATACTACAATTCACTTTCATGCGCTAGCCCCTTTTCTTCAGTCCTTAATCCGCATGTGATCATAGTTTTGACCAAGTGCTAATAGTTGGGCACTTAGTTGGAGACTTGAAACTTTGGGGCTTTGGATATTCGGAGGTTTCCCTTTCCACACCTCACAATTATCACAAAACATTGAACTAGCGAACTCATGGAGGACAATGGATATATGGTCGACATTCTTTATTTAGATCTATGGTGAGTAGGAGCTCTGGGACTCCGTCTTCGGTCATTTCCAAAGCACATCACAAAAAATATACCAGAGTGTTGAATTGGTGAACTAACGAAGTGGGGTGGATCAACGGTCTACATCTTCCTAGCATCCAACGACTAATATTTACTACGGAACTCCAGGCTTTGGGGCTTGAGGGCTTCGGGACTCTGGAGATTTGGGGCTTTGGGACTTCGGAGCTTCAAGGCTCTGGGACTTCGGAGGATTTCACATTTTCACACCCCAAAAATCTTGAACCATGAATCTATGAATACTTCCACGTCACCCTAGGTGACGTCATCATGTTATGTTACTTCGGTGCTACGGAACTTCAAGGATTTCTTCCTCCCATTCCATCATGAACCATTTCTTCCAAAGTGTCAAGTCTCCACACTTCACGATATGGTGTCACGCATCTACTGGGGTCAAGTTATCATGGTCCTGGTCTATTTAAATTCTTTACCAAGGTTTTAACTACTTTATGTATTCATTAGGGGCCCACTACCCATGCTCGAGAGAAATTCCACGTGGCTAAATACAATAAGTGGACACGTGGCCCAATATGGTGGATGACACATGTCACATTCTATCTGTCATTTCTATCTTCAAAAGGTTCTTAACTCACTGACATGTGGCACACATCCCCTATGTCCATGTCATCCCTAGTGATGTCAACAGGCCACGTCACTTTGGGATGTCAGGCTTCGAAATATTTTACACTTGCACACTCTAATTCTCTCGAACGTTGAACTCCCAAACAAGTTGATACTCTGACACACATTTCTTTTAATGAAAGGTCTGGATTAACTATGGACTTCCAGACTTTGGGAGTTTCCACTCTATTCACACCTTGTTTCTCCCGAATGTTGAATTCTTGAACAAGTTGATCTACCGACACGTGTCCCTTTTGATGAATTGTCTGGATTAACTCTAGACTTTGGGACTTCAAGAGTTTTCACTCAAGCACATTCCATTTCTCCCCAAGAGTCAAACTCCCAAATACACTAATATGCTAACACGTGCCTCCTTTAATGAATGGTCTAGATCAACTCTGGACTTTAGGACTTCATAATTTTTTGCCTTAGCACACTTTGTTTCTCTTAGATGTCGAACTCCCGAACAAGCCAACCTGTCGACATGTATATTTTTTTATGAACGTCTGGATGAACTCTGGACTTCAAGACTTCAAGATTTTTCACTCTATCACACCTTGATACTCTTGAATGTCAAACTCCTAAAATAGCCAATTTTCTAACACATGTCTCTTTTAATCAAAGGTCTGGATTAACTCCAGACTTTGGGACTTCAATATTTTTCTCTCTAGCACACTTTGTTTCTCCCGAACGTCGAACTCCCGAATACGTTGATCTGTCCTTGGTCAAATCCAACGGTAACACTTCTCCCCAGATCTATGGTGTAGATCCCCTCCGAGACTTCGGAACTTTGGGCTTCAGCCCCTTTTTATCTATAACACATAAACTTCATCGAAGTCGAAGTACAAAGAACTTGGATATTAACTCTCATGCACCTTTTTCTAGATCTGATGGCTCGAAAAGTTGGCCCTTCCCCTGCGTAGATCTTATGCCCCCAGCTCAAACCTTACGGCCCAAAACAACAGTTGATTATGGCTTCTTTCTCTATTGTCATTCCATAAACTGTTATACCTCCTGAGCTTCATAACATGACCAAATTGTTCTCTTGGCAGCCAAAGGAGCTCCTAACTCATATATGTTTGTTTCGACAACAATTCCTTTCTGAAACATTTGCTTCAACTTCCACTAACATGGCCCATCCAAGCTCAGTCCTGAAACCATGGCTCTGATACCAATTTGTAACATCCCCATCCACCCACAGGTTGGGCGTCATCACTGAGTAGACATACTTTTCTCTCTGATACCAATTTGTAACATCCCTGACCATCAACCTTTGTCAAGTAACGCTACCTCAGAAAACTAACATGCTCGAATATACATATATATAGCTAATGAAATTTTCACCAGACATAAACATTATGTTCATACACATATTCTTGCGGAAACGAAAATAACACATTCAAATTTAACAAATGATTTATGTTATGCTATCACACATCACAATGCAAAAATAACAGTGAAAGCATACATGCAGTAATCACAGAAAAAACCCATAAATATAACAACATATATAAATAAACAACATGTTACCAAACTTGGAAATGGTACTTAACTTTTAATTGAAGTACACCAAATGCATGCAGACCTTCCACGAACCTCCCAGCCTTAGACCACATTACTCATCACTCTCAGCAATGGGTCACCACCGAGATGGGACTAAACTCCACCGAGAAAGGGATTCCTAGGCTAGGCAGAGAAAACAGGAAGTTGCACAGTACAACATGAAGGATTTCCTCCAAGGAGACACTTACGCCCAGATATCATAGAATATGATTCCCCGCATGTATGTTCCACCCCAGGAGTATACACCTTCACTGTCAAACATTCCATCGGCTGCTACAGCTCCCTTTTCAGGGCTTCAACAACATGTTGGATCAGGAATTCTCAGAGCTCTGTAGTTTCTACTGGACTTCCTCTAGGAGAGATCACTTCCTTAGCACACTCTCTCACCTGGAGAGATTTTCTCAAAGGCCTGACAACCTGCTTCTTCACTCTCACTCTCAACACATGGACATGGTGATGGAAGCAACAGAAACTGGACATGGGGAACGGTACTGATAGGACAATATGCAGGCAATCTGTAGGTACAGGTACAATGAGGGTATCAATTCGATCTTGTCACAGAGGTTTAGAATGTTTCAGGAATTCCACAATTGCATTCCATGGTTATTGTGTGCTTGTTGGGTGCGTTGGTCAATCAGGGTAACATATGACCAGCCTGGTCTAAATGGTGAGAATATTTAGAATCCTGAGAATGGTCGAACTTGTGAGAATGGTGAGAATAGTCGGAATCATGAAAATTGTGAGAACGCCCCTCCTAAATCTGCATGCATTTTGGATGACACTTG
>CBVK0100086955.1:0-15557 GCA_900067695.1 Picea abies
TATGGTGGAATCAGCAACTGGGTCGGTCTCGTACTCATGTGACACGGAGTTGATCCCGACCACTACCACTATAACCTTCGGGTGACATATGTATGCCGCTTCCACAAGCATGAGTAAGTTGGGGGGATTTGAACTCAGAACCTCATTGAATATAACTCTTCATATCATGACACATGCCAATTGAGTTTCCCCCCAAGGGCTCTTTCACTGATATCTTAACTTTGCAATAAGATTTTATAAAAATTATCTGATATGCTCTTATTTAAAACAGTATGGAGGGTAGAAAGGGAAAGGATAAAAAGGGAGAGTCATGGCCATCAATTTCCTAGAAAATAATTTAATTTAAGGTACATGGTATATCTCATACATTATTTAAAAGAAAAGAGAATCATAATATCTTCATTGTGTATTTAATTCCTCAACTGACCAACAATATTTACAGATAATGATCTATCTAATGACTTGACTAATCCAGTTGACTATGTCTCAAAAAAATGGGATTCAAATAGAAAAATCAAACCAAGATGGTAAATAAAACATCAAACTATACTCAAAAGAAAATAAAACAAATATGTACAGGAAATAAAAGTATTTACAAAGCACTGAATGTCAATCAATAATCAACTTGGCTCAACACAATGCTTAAGATGTGAACCATTAGTGTTTTAGGAGAATAATCGCTCATCCATATTCTTTAATAAGTATGAGTTGATACCAAGGATAGAGGTGATCTTAAAAACACCTATCCACAATTTTTGAAATTTGGAATGTCTTCCTCTTTCAACGTGAGCAGAATCCCAGAGTAGTACTTTCTCATCAACCTTAAATCAACAAATTTTCTCTTTTTATTAAAATATTTCTTGATTGTTTACTTCCTTCTCTTTATATTATCTAGAGCATGACCTCTTTGTTATTCTAAATAAAGTAAGAAATTCATTCTCTGATAAATATTAGTAGAATTCAATTCTTCATTTTGTAATGTCAAATGTTAGGAGGTAAATTCTAGTTCAATTGGCATGGTAGACTCCTGACTAGATAACAACTCAAATGGGGTAAATATTGTACTAGACTTCGTAGTATTACAATCTACCCAAAGTGCATAAGTGAGAAGTGTATGCCACTAGCGGGGTTTACCCTCTGTAATTATTTTCAAGATCTTGACCAAGTTCTTGTTAGTTGACTCAGCTTGCCCATTTCCATGAGGATAATATGTAGAGGAGGTAAAGTGTTTAACACCAAGATTAATAAGAAATTGAGTTAGTTTTACAAAGATGAAAGTTGCTCCATTATATGAAATGATTTCCAAGGGAAGACCAAATCGAGAAAAGATATTGGATCCTAAAAAAGAAATAACATGTTCATATTGAGCATGCTTAAGAAGTAAAGATTCATCCCACTTTGTGAAGTAATATGTAGTTGTTAATATGTAAACATGACCTACAGAAGATGGTGGATTAATAGGAGCAATAAAATATAAACCTCATTTAGATAATGGAAAATATGGAAGGACAAGATGAAATGGCATAGTAGAGAAATGTTCTATACTAGTGGAATTTCATCATTTATCATAGGCCCTTGTGAATTGATATGAATCTCTAAATATTTACAGCCAATAGTAACCAATCCTGAGGATTTTAAAAGCAATTTCTTGGTAGAAAATTGACCACCAATATGAACAATATATGTTTTTGATCTGTGAATCTCATTCAATATTCTATGGGTCGCATTATCATCGATGCATTGTAGAAACAACCCATCAACAGAACTTCTAAACAAATAATATCCTAAAATGAGGTACCTAGAAGCTTCAAGATGAAGCCTCCTTCATTGATGTGAATTCTAGTGATTTGGACACCTTTAAAATTTGTTAGGAGGAAAATATCTATGGAAAGGGGTAAACCACAATAGATGGAATGACACCCATAAATGAACTCTAAACTCAAATATGATAGATAAATAAGAATTCTAACAAGAGAGGTCTAAGAGCCTACCTCATCTAGGCATCCAAAAAAGACCACGATTGAGATCACAACCAAAATCTTGATCCCTACAACTTGTCCTCTACTATCAAGATATACAAGTACATATAAATTATATAGAAATTTAGCATATAAACTAGAATAATCCATTAACATGTATAACAAATATTCCCATTGAAAGTAATGTAAATATTTGTGACATATAATTGGACGAGAAAAGAGTATTTCTATTAATGTAATCAACAAAAGTACATTGGTGACAAACTTCTGTAACAACACATATCGGAACCGAGAAACTAAGTCCCTCCAACTGGGCCTTCAACACTTCAATCTTGCACAAAGGAAAGCTCACAAGTAGTTGGAGAAGCTGCGTTTCTCCTTCTCAAGATAGGAAGAGATGGAGAAATGAGGACTCAGCTAGAAAAACTAGTTACTCATGAAAATATTACAATCTATATTGACTTTGTACACATGGATTCCAAATTGAATTACATTGCAGATCCATGTGGATATATATCAAATAGTTGTTCATAGCCATGAATAGGAAATACAAAGTGGAAACATGCCACACGATTTCATAATCATGAACACAACACAATGAAGTCTGTCTCAAAATAAAATGAAGATATATGTATACAATGGAGTACATTCTGATCTTCCATGATCACTGAAGTCACATGGCTATTGGTCTGATGAAAGACAACAACAAATATGAGATCTTTCTACTATGAACTGGAGGTCTTCTACACTATCTTCCGAACGTGCAATTCTACATCATGTGAATAAAGGGGTTTAATTCAAAGACAATGAGACTTTGTTTTATTAATGATCATTGAGTTATACCACTAACAAAATTGATACAACCAACCAATAATGAAAGTAGGTGTCAAGGCACCAAGTATATTCCACAAGTGTGAATAAGGCTGTTGAGGTTGAACATTTGAAGAATCCATTGATCGGGAGACATTAACGTTTTCCCAACTTTCAAGTGCAGGAGAACCTACCAGTGATGACTGCAAGCCTCTAGGTAATCATACAACTCTATATCTTGATTCCCAAATAGATGAGTTGAAGTTGATGGAAGGAGACCCACTGAAAGGAGAGCATTAAGGAATCTCTCATTTTTCAACGTGAGGTGCAAAGAAATAGCTTGATGATTAGGAAGATCCCAGATGAATATGATGTTCACAAACCAATGACCATGTGTGTCTCTTACAACTACTAGATGCAAGTAGTACACAAAAGAGACCCTTTGACAAGCAGCCAATAATGAAAATTATTGAAAAAGGTGAGGAAACCACCAATAGGGTCTAATGGAATCCAAGACACTGCATGAATCCCAATGTGTGACTAGATATATTTTTGTTTAACAAAAGGGAAACCCCCCAGTCAGTGACCAAAGGAGTGATGACATCTATCGGGTTCAAGGTCACCTACCAATGATGAAAGTAGGCCCAAGGTGCACGGTAGGACAACAACTTCATGTTATTTTGAGGTTCACTTGTAAGGGAATGGTCGGCATGCAAAATCAAGAGTTCTAAGGAATGGTCAACACAAGATTAGAGTTTCTTTGAACAAGATCATGAGACATATGAATAACTCAAGCAACATCAACTTAACACTAATCATTGAAAAACGTTTGTGACACATGAGGCATAAACAAACTCTCCATAGGGACTGGAAGAATAACTAGTCAGAGGAGTATAGTCTAAGTAATGAGCTTATATTCCTAAGGCCATGCTAAACTCAAACCTTGGATGAAATGGAATCAAGAATTTGTGCTTTGTTCAAAGGCGACACGATTGTTTCCGATAGGAGATAATATTATTTTCCCGTCCATCTTTTTTTTTTTTCTTAGGCAAAGCAATAATGCTATGATACAGGAGAGGAAAATAGTGTCACGAGTAAGAAACTAGTTCCAAGAAACAAAACATACCTAATCTCAATGTACGGAAGTTCATGCAGGACATGTACACTCAGGGGGATGTTTCCTCTACAAGTAAAGGGTTTTCAAGTCAAAAATAATATATAGAAGAAACTACTTGGATAATGATGAGAATTTCTTGGGAAAAAATGGGCTTATAATGAGAAAGCGGGAGTTGTAGTTAGGCTCAACAATGAAAGAAAGATAATGGGATGCAATTACAACTTAACTCAACAATGTCCCTTTTTCATAGATTTAGGCCCAAAAGCGTAGAAAATAATACCCAGGAGAACTCTTCTAGCCAATGGTGACTAGAGTATTCATCTTTCGTAAGTAGTCCATTTTTTCTGGAAAAGGGCTAAACTTATACCAAAATAGACGTCCTTTCAAATCCATTTAATGAGTGTGAAAGAGACAAGTTCACTCGACAATCTTTTTGTTTTTTAGGAAGTCAGAAAAGAGTTTAATCAAGACTCAACGAGAGTCCCATAAGTAGTGGTTAGAATGAGATTGAGTAAGATCAATGAGGTTTGAATGCAACATCATATCGGGACTATAAGGGACTCCCATACCTATGGAGTAATTTATGCATGGGCACCAAATGACAAAAGTGTTCTAACTAGGGTAACCATGTTTGGTAAGTATCTACCACTTAATAACAAAACGTCTAGTAGCAACAAGAAGGTTATGTGTCGCTACCAAATGGGTTCATACCTAGGGCATATGAATCATGGTCATAGTATAATGAAAAAATGCAAAGTGGGGTGAAAACCTACCCTATATGCCAGTGATGGTAAATACCTATCAGAGGCATGAACAAACTGAAGAGTGTTGGAAATCCATGAAACCATAGACAAAACCAATTCAATCTAGGTATTCCACTACTCAATTAGTTCATTTGGTTTCAAAAACATGAAAGACAGGGTAAAAAATTATAGAAAGTGGATGAAATGTTTTTACAAATAGTAAAAAAACATGAAATTTACCATATCATTTGAGTTTTTTCACCCACATAGTGCATTTTATACGGTTTTACCCATGATATTCCATCATTGATTCTAGGAGCTATAATCGAAGGAGTTTGAAACCGTCTGGACCAAGTAAGTTCCCATCCTATCCCCTCTCGTTTCAGTGGTTTAATTTTTAGTTTTAGTCCCCATTTTTTTAGTATTAGAGACCGTAAGTTATAAACTAGGGTGTACGTAGGATATAGTTCATCAGGTCATGTACATGACCTCATGTATGTGGGAAAGGTGAAGCATGCCTGTGTATATAAATCCCTATACATGAATCTCGTAAGAGTATCCCACATATAACTCTGTGAGAAAGTTTTTTGACAAGACTAAATCAAAATTTGGTGTTTCCTTTGTAGGATGGTGATTGAATGGAGGGAAAGGGAGCATGAAGAAGTTGATTTTGTAGTAGAAATAGATGTGAGGGCCCAACAAGCTTTACATATATGTGGGCTATATAAATTTTGGGCCATAAAATGGATGAGGGCCCAAGTGAGGTTTCTCCTAACACTGATAAACTATTGGGATCCAGAGACCAAGTCATTCAACCTCAATGGGAAACCATTGAGGATTGAAGTGGATAATATCTACATAATAGGATTGTCTCTTTGGATTGAGGTCATGAATATTAAATCTTGATGGGCTGGAGGTGGGAGGACTATGGAGGAGTACATCGCCACCTATTGCATTGTAGGCACATAAAAAGTGGGGAGTCATCTCCCTATTAGGGTGATTGAGAAACTGAGTCTAAATATCGTTGTCCTAGTACTCACACATATATTAGGATCAGCCTCATTTCCTCAAGAATTGAAGCCGCTCATGTTCTATGATATATATTGTTTGACACCCACGATTTACGATTGGTGTACCTCACTATTGGTCAACATGAATAGCTAGTTGACGGATTTCAAACTCGGTAGAATGAGGAACTCTGATTGTTCATCCATACTGTGTATTTTTTTATTCGAGAGAGTTATAGCTCTGAGCTGGAAAGTAGATATTACTCCACATTATCTACGTGATCCATCCATGTCATAGTGGACCAAGGTGATGGGGAGGATAGGAGGTGGTAGGGTGTCAACCCCCTATAATGATGAGTTATTCCACTGGTGGTGACAACAGATCATCATGATCAATGAATACCCTTATGAGGGGAAAGAATATTGAGGGGATTGATATATTCCATTTTCATCAGGATCCACCTTTCAAAATATTGGTGAGAATTGATTTTTATATATTTCATTTTTTTGTGTGTTTTTCAATTTGGTAGAGGAAAACAAAAAATGAAAATTGTTTTGTATGGCATCATGTATTAATGGTTATTTATTTTATGCAGACATAGGTCCATGATGACCAGAGGGATATCCATGACATTGGTGTAGGGGCCGAGGAGATGAGATTGTAGGCGGGGATGCAGAGATATTTATATAGAATGTGCAGGGAAACCTGACTCGTCTAACACACTGTGTTCCTATGGTCCAGGTGGAGGATCTTCTAGAGGCGATGTAGAAATAGGTGGTGGGTGTACCCCATGCATGGGTGAGTATCTTCTAGTGACTCACAAATTCCATAGTGTGTTATCATGAAACACACCCAGTACCTCACGCATAGATTCCATGTTATGTGATGTACCAACCAGATATGTATTATGGGGATACAAGCCCCATTTTGTACATGACACCATATTTTTTGAAATATAAAAAATATTTTGGTCTTCGGCTTTACTTTCATATCTTACAATGGATGTATGAATGTATGTTTTCATTACTTAGTTATGTGAAAATTTCCAATCTAAAATGTAATTATCATATGCAATGGATATGTGATTAAAACTTCTAGGTATATGATTGTAAGTAATAAAATCAAAATATCATTCTAAAATTCGTATCCAAAGGAAACGTCGGAGTAGTGTAGGACCTATGACTCGGTAACTATCGTTCAATTGGCATACAACTAAATGGAAATCCAGGTGAACTTATAAAGATCGAACACCATGTGAAATGGCATCGCACAATATCTCTATAACGACGTTATACTCAACCACATTATTCATTGATGGCTCCAGACAAACGCCACTTGAAGACACCAGTTGTCCCTCGGGTGAATAGATAACCAAAGCGGCATAAGCCATGTTCTGAGTATGATGACTGGAACCGTAAGAACATTGAATCTTCCATTGAAATCTACCAACCAATGGAAAACTCAATAAGCAAGCCGACAACACCAAAGAATAAAAATATAAATATATACACTAGCATACATTACTATACAAAGGCCATGCTCAAGCTTGAAGGATAAAGTGTAATATAGTTTAGTATAGATCCCACTTCTGGGCTCATTCATCACATTCCCTTCATAATATTCTAACTCATAGGCTCCTATTTCAAGGACACATCTCACGATGTAAGGATCGTGCGACATGGGATTAAACTTTCCTATCCCCAACAATTCTTTAGCTTGTTCATAGTGAAGTACAAAGATACCCTCAACATATAGTCAAGGAAGAACAGATTTATCATACTAGACCTTAACACATCATTTATTTGCCTCGATGGCCACAGTGGAATCTTGATGCTCCTCATCAAGCTTCTCTAGGTGTATGAGGCATTCTTCGAGATCGGTCGTGTTAGGTACAAGCTAGATTTCCAGCTTGAGAGAATGGATTTCAAATTCAATAGGAAGGAATAGCTCCACCCCATGCACTAACTAAAATGGTGAGAAACCATTGGAAGTATTTCTTGTGGTTTAGTATTCCCATAGTGTAGGGTAAAGAATCACATGCCAGTTATATTTAGTGTTCCTGACACTCTTTTGCAAAATGGTCTTGAGAGCTTTATTCACAGCCTTTACTTGTCCATTTTTTTGGGGATAGTAGGGTAACAAATGATCATGCTTAAAACCCAGTCTAGATGCTAAATTTTTCATGATTTCATTCTACAAGTGACTTCCATGATTAGTGACAATCTCCTTCGGGATTTCAAACCGAGCTAAAATATGATTGAATATGAAACATGTTTTCTATAGTGGGAAAACCCCCCTATGGACTACACTAGGGTTCTAAAGTGTAGGCAAAGCTAACCATCTAAAGTCACCTACTTTTAACAACTATCCCAACAATGCCCCACATTCATGCATAAAGTACAAAGCATAGGGATCCGGTAGTCTTACCTTAAACTCTGTGTCCGGTGTTGATCCTTTTTCAATCGGTCACTTCTTGATTGCAAATCTCCTCCCAAGGATGACCTGCATTCACCAAAAGGTAAACGAGAAACTACGAACATGCATTCTATATACGAATTAGTGGGTTAGATGTCATAACAAAATGTAGATCAAACATGAAGATTGAACACATCATATTGCGGGACGAAAAAAGTACTTATTTATATTAATCTCACAGAGTTACTTACAAAATGAGATCGACGGCTACTCCTTGAACCTGGTCCTGGGCTCCTCTTCACCAAGCTCCAACTACTTCCCAGTATCCTTCTTCTCTCACACTTCTCTCTAGAGAATGGGCATAGGCTTATGGATGAGGAAAAAGGCAAGAATAGGGAATTTTGGCTCAAAACTCACAATGTGGTTGCAAATTCTTGGGGCAAGGGAGGAAAGTGAAATGGGCAATGTTTCATTATAGCTATGTTTCTCCTTGGAATGAGACCCCAACACCTCTTTTTATATGAAAAAAATATGGTTATTCGGTTGGGTGATGGGCTATAGGCGGTTAATTGGTTGGGAAACTACCCAATAGCCTATAATCTCAACAAATCCCTTGCAACTTTTTCTTTTTTGCAGCTTTTGTGGATATTCGCGGGTTGTAATGGTGCAGCTAGCGTACATACACGGCCAGTAATGGTGCAACTAGCATACATACACGGGAAATAGTGGTGCAACTAGCCTACATACGCTTAAGGCAGTAGTGGTACAGGGCATGTACATCTTCAAAAATAGTGTTTTTAAGAAGAGTTGTTTTGTATTGGCTTGGCAAAAATAGTAAGTAAGATGTCCTAATGCCAGGTATGCATGTATGGTGAAAGTTAGGGTTATAACACTCCTCATATTTTTGAACATGATGCCTCTCAATCCAGGATGATATCAACTCTGGATTATGAAAAAGGGAAACTAACATCGTTGTTATAGAACAAAAAGACCAAAAGAAAGTGACAAATGTTTCCATTGATATGAATGAAGTACACCCATTCAAAAATTTTGATTTTTACAGGAAAATTGGGGAAATGATAAAGAGATATGCTCTAATATAAAACCTTGGAATTAAAATGTTCCAGGCATTGAATGAAAATCTCTGATTTTAGCTAAAAATAAAAATTTGGGAAACATATCAAGGAATACAAGGATAAAGGATGCATAATAAAATTAGGAGTCAATCCAAGAGATGAAGCATATAAACAATAATTAATAAATACAAAATAGATGGAAATCCAGGTGTTCAAGAAAAAGATAAATATCCCATGCATTGAACATGTACAGACTCCTAAACTACAAGTTATTCAAGTTGAGAAAGAACAACTCCTAAGAAAAATGGTGCAGATGGGAGAACATATTGAATTGTGTGAAAGTCAAATCAAAATCTTAAAATAAGCATAATCTTCTTCAGAAGAAGCCAAATCAACAAACCCAACTGCTAGATTGACAAAAGCACTAGCATATCTAAATATGAAAGGTGGGGAAATAGAAAAACTGAAGAAAACAATGTTAGATCAAAACGATGAAATCAGGGATAAAGATCAAACTATTGCAAAATATAAAAAATTGAAAACCAAAATGAAAAATGAAATCATCTGGGATGAAATCATAAATGAATTCACTAAGCTCTGAGGTTTCTTCAAAATTATTGATGATGAAATTCAATTAACAGATGAGATTAATGAGGTTTTGAAGAAATCTTTTTCTAAATTAGGATCAAGACCTTATGGTGCTACACAATTCATTAGGTTCCTAAATTCAAATTCCAGTGAAGTACTCAAAAGAAAAGGCATTCAAGATTGGTCATGGAAGCTAAAATAACTTTTACTAAAAGAAATTTGTTGGAAATAGATAAATATGGGACTACATGCATCTTGGACTGACAAAGGAAAATTATCGTCATTTGAAGAATATAGAAAAAATGTGTTCATAGCGAAAGAAAATGATTCAAAATTTCAAGGGATGTTTGATAAATTAAGAGGTCGAGTCATTGTAGATTAACTGATGGATGATTTTCATTTACTCTAGTTAATCAAATAATTGTTTCCAAATACACCTACATAAAAGAAAAGTAAACAGATCTTGATATTTCCTACAGAAGGATGAAATCTTATGGATGTCCTTCAAGTGACACTTGGAATATTTTTCTCCATTTGATAGCTAGATGAGTCATCAAAGCAGTTCGAGATAGTCATCTAATCTTCCAACTATTTCCTATTTTTTTGGATTAGAGATCATTTTGTAATATCAATACTGATAAATAAGATCAGATAACCAATTTTTGGTTCTGACCTAAATGTACAAATCTCGGTGAACTATTCAATGTAATGTTCTATTTTGTAGGCCTGAAGGACTATCTTTTGAATAAAATTTATCAAGTTTTTGAACATTCAAACTTCGATGTTTCAATTGGTGTAATCCCCTTGCTATTTTATTTATGTATTCTTAAATTTCCTCTTAAATGTGTCTCTTTCAACGAATATGATGATTTAGTATGACTACTACCATAATTTACTACAAAGGTATCTGTAAAGGTCACATATTTATTCAATGTACTGTAAGTGTTAAATAAGACCTGTGCTTAAATGTTATTATTCATTTTTGAACAGAAACAAAATATTATTTTCTATTCAAATTTTACTCTAGTTTAGATACAAATTTAATGATCATTTATTTTATCTGAAAGTTAAATAGTATTTATCATAAGATACACTATTTCACTATTCAGTTTTGTTTCTTCTTATTTCCTCTGCCATCACCTTGAAAAATTTAAAGGTGACTGAAACAAAGAAACAAAAAAAATTTTCCTTCTAATATTTATCTATCATATATTCTAAGACTGGTAAAACAGGCCCAAACAAAACAACCAAATGCTCTATTATAAGACATACTAACCAAAAAAAAAAATCAATTAATTCAATGGATTCCTTGGCATAGTTTCCTAGCCAGAAAGATCTCAAGGGTTACAACACATTCTATGACCAAATCTTTCAAGGGGGAAGAGGAGAATCTAAACATTAAATGAAGGCCACAATTACACCCCACAATATAACTATTGGAACAAAGTGGAAGTGCATACTCGATTATGCAATATCGAGTTAATGTTCATTGTGAAACACATTCAAAATCAAACTAAAAGCATCTAGAACATGGACTCAAAACATATGACAAGCTTTTTTTAAGAAGGATCATTGTAATTCACGAGTCACTCATTCCACCATACATGCATGTGTGGCACACTAAAGGAGAAGGTTGCTTCTACTACTCTATTAGTTATGGAAATTGATACTAATTCATTTGTAGATGTTGTCTCTCTACTATATGGGCATAGAAACTACACAAATCATATAATTGATATAGAAAAAAGTCACACAATAAACTATACATACATACATATATCGATTGGGTTTAGCTTGGGTTGCTGGGAGGAATGATTTTTATCCTCCCCACCTATGTTCAATCCCACAAGTGACATGTTGAGATCATATTGAGTATATTGTTGTCAAGGATTCAATATCTTATGTTGACTTGCCTTTTGACCTAGAGATTCTAGGGTCTACCCTAGGCACTCTCCTCAAAATGAGGGGAAGTACTCTCACATTTTCCCTTAGCTTTGTAAACTTGAATATATATATAGAAAATATATATAATAAATAAACTAACATACTCCATGAAACTATACACACACACATGTGTACATACATACATGTGTGTGTGTAATGAACAGTAGAGAGATGATCAAGATACTAACCTCCTCTAGGAAACTTTCATGTCTAGTGGCCTCCATCTACCTATAACAAGTCTACTTGCAACTCGAGCATTTGTGATGGTAACATGAACTAAGATTGGAATTATTAGTCTATATATGAGGCATATCCTTGCTAGACTCTATTGCAGGGCTTGAAGACCTAACCCCTCCCCCAACATCACCTAAAGGTACCTCCTAGTGGGATAATGAAATGAATGTGTGATGCTACACCAAGCTACGCATCAAGGTGGATATGGATGAATAGGGCTAGATAATGTGTTTTTCTATGGGAGAATGTTGGGAAAGAGGGTTAGGCCTCCACCTAGGAGGATGATGATCTAGAAATGGGTCACACCTATAATTGTTTCTATCCTTCATGAACCCATGACCCACCCCCTAGAATTCACCAATGTCAAAGTAGTTGACATGGTGACCAAAAAAAACTCAACCCATAATTTACTAAGGAAATACAAAGGCACATCCCTATTATTATAGGGAGGTTTGTCAAATGTTCCAAATGCCATAAACCAAATATCCATCTAATTATCTAAAAATTGTTGGTAGGTGCACTAGTCCATACAAATGCATTTCTTTGTAACTGTTGGTTGTGTTCCAGTTTTTGGGTCAATAAAAAATGTCATCAAGTCTTGTTTTTAAATGTTAAGGTCTCTGACCTAGTTTTTACCTAGACCCATCATAAAATAGTCAAACATTTTGGTCTTGTAATAAAAAATATGTGGTGACTGGCTTTGGGGTATTGCAATAGAAGTAACAATGGTATCTAGGGATTTGTTTCTCTTGTATTTCTCAAGTCTTGTATAAGGGTTGTTAGACACCTGAAACTTGCATTAGTTTGAATGTTTATGTTTCCTAGTTCTCGGTTGAGGTTTTTTCTGTCTTCATTTGGTGATGTTGGGTTTGGGTTTTCTTTAGGCTCCATGTTAATTAAGGATGTTTCATTTTAATAAGGGAATTTTTGTTTTTTATTCTTTAAATAAATTATGAAATACATAAAGAATAAAATTCAATGAAATACTTTGATCCATATTATATTGAGAATGAAATGAAGGAATATATGTAAAAAGGAAACACACAAAGATATTGCAAGAAACATAGTAATACAGTTAAACTCAAATTCTATTAATGGTTGTATAGAATACCAAATAATGTAAAATGCAAAGCACACAAGCTAGCTATAATGGTGGAATCTTATCTCTAAAGAGTAAGATGTGACGGCTAATCTCATTCACAATAAGTTGATTACAAAGAGGCCATAGAGGAATTTTAACATAAATCATCAATGAGAAAACTCTAAACATCCAAAACCCCAACCCCAGAAGATGAATTTCTAAAAGGTTTTTGGGCCTTGATGTGGTTAGTTGATACATCAAATTCCCAGGGGAATAATGTTTGCATACGATCTCAGTTTGGAGTGATCAGTACCTTGTTTGAAATGTGTAGTGGAGGGATACACATTATTTTCAGACTAGATTTTGTCTTATGCAACATGTTAGGAGTTGTGTCAAACAAACGTTGTTTAGGGCCTCAAAATTGCCTTGGAAGTTTGGGACCTGAAAATTCATAGAAAAAATGCCAAAATGTGGAACCATTATGAATTAGTGGAACATGTCGGTGGCCACTAGTATCCACCTAGATCATACTTACCTAGAACCAATTGATGACCACATCAGCATAGTCCTACAACTATTTATCAATCTCTCCTCAAATACAACTCCTTAATTCGCTCAATAACTCCTAGAATACATAGCATGGTCTATTGGTAATAATGGGCTCAATATAACCCTTTTTACGAATTAAAAAATAAAGAATGCATGTGCATTCCTAGATTGTTCATGGATTCTTGGGAATTTACATGCATTCCTAACATTTTCTTAAGAATGTGCATGTGTTCTAAAGAATTCCCAATTGGTGCAGAGTCAACAACCTCTGTGGTGGTTTGAAGAACACCAAGGCTCCAAATTCATGAACATGTGTGCATTTCCTAAGTGCATTCATGTGTGAGCACATTCCTAGGAACCCCATTATCAATGTTTTGGCCATCATCTTCCTTCGAGCACCCATTTCTAAGAAACAATTTCTTTAGCATTTATAATTGAATTGTTAGAATAATGTTATGATGTATGTCATTCTATATTTTATCTATGATATTTAAAGAAAATGTCAAAACAAATATTTAGAAATAAATGATATCATCCTAACTAACTTCAGGTCTATTAATTGTGGATAAGAATTAAATATAACTCATATCCAAACATCCCAACATTATAATTATTTATTACATTAGGAACTGGATACATGTAAATTTTTTAGAACATTAAGAAGTGTAATTGTGGTATAACAAAGGATTTGGGATTTATGATTATTGCATTTGAAATTGAAATCATGAAATCTTAGGAATATAATGAATTGTAATTATCAAGTTCAAAGAGTATTGAGAATTTTCATGAAAATTTTAATAGTTGTTTTATTCTATTTAGATATTTGAAAAAAAGGTGGTGTTATCCCTACTATCTTACATAACACCATAATGCAAAATATATCATCATAATTGGGGTTTTAATTGTATATTTTAACCTTGTACAATTATTTACTACAAACATATTTTCAATAAAAGAATAGAAAAGATACAATGGAAAATACACACATTACACAAATATATTTCCCCTGGAAACCAAAACCGAGAAAACCAACATAGTCTCATTGTTTAAAAGAAAATATACATATAGGGTCTCGTAGAATCCAAAACCCTAATCCAATAACCTGGATTGGTCAAAAACCCTAATTCCTTAAATAGTAATAGTAAAACCATTGATGAAAACAATGTGCTGAAAAACCACCCAAAAACAGATGCAAAAAATCACCAAAAACAAATTTCTTGGGGGCACTTCCCCCCAAGCCCTGCGTAGCGGGACTCTCACCCCCTTATGAAATCTAGACACTATTTCTAACCATGCAAAGAATATAACACATACCCAACATTCTCCCACTTGTTGTAACACATACCAACCCAACACCCAAACACAATCTTTGTAACCATACTGCTTCCTTTCTTTCATGAGTGGATACCATGTATTCAACTTTTGTATTTGAAAGTGCCACTACAGACTATCTTTTTATCCTCCAAACAGGTTAAACAAATACCCACTTGTAGATATTCTACAAACCATATCTCTAGCCCAGTCTGCATCCACAAAGCCATGTATGTTCAACACTCTGTCCAAACCTGGTATTCCTTGGTAGCATAATCCATAACTAGTAGTGCCACACAAATACCTGAAAATCTCTATTTACTGTTGTCCAATGCTCCTTATTTTGTTTTGACATATACCTCCTTAAATCTCTCACTTCATGTGAAATTTCCAGTCTAGTACATACCATTGCATACATCAAAATGTCAACCACACTCACATATGGAAAACAAGACATGTCCTCCTCGTCTTCTTGTGTCTTGGGACACTCATCCACATATAAATTTACACATACAGGAATAGGTACCCTAACCAATTTACACTCCTGCATATTAATCCTCTGCAACATGGTCTCGACATATTTTCTCTTATTTAACCAAAGTTTCCTATTTTCCTGACCTCTTTTAATTTCCATGCCCAAAATGAAATTTCCAGCACCAAGATCCTTCATGTCAAATTTAGAGGACAACTGAGTTTTCACAT
>CBVK0100086955.1:15563-26057 GCA_900067695.1 Picea abies
AGCACCAAGATCCTTCATGTCAAATTTAGAGGACAACTGAGTTTTCACATCTAGGATAATCTCCTTGTTTTTTTCCTATCAACAACAATTCATCCACATACAAGACCAAATAAATCAAATGATCACCAATTAATTTGAAATACACATAGTGATCCTCTTTGCTTCTTGTGAAGCCAAGTCCAACATATGAGTATCAAATTTGTGATACCACATCCTTGGTGATTATTTTAAACCATACAAGGACTTTTTCATCTTGCATACCATCTCCTTGTTTTTGTAACATACATAGGCCTAGACCTGTTGGGCTATGCCACACTTAAACTCTTGTAGAACTTAATACATTGTAACATACCAGGCCTTCCAGGCCAGCCATGCCAACTCCATAAAAACAACAATACCATCTGTATATATATAAAAACTTAAGCAAACAAACATATTCTACAAACACACAGATTCATGCAGAAATAATAGTAAAATATACATGCAGTGTACACAGGAAAACCCGTAAACATAAACACATGTATAAATACACAACATGTAAACTAATACATAATTGATACTTATCTTTTATAGAAGATCACCAATTACGTGAAAACCTTCCACGATCCTCCCATCCTTCGACCACACTGCTCATAACTATCAACAATGGGTAACCCCCTAGTTGGGAATAAACTCCACCCAAGTAAATGGGTTCCTAGTTAGGGTGAGACAAATCAGACAACATGAATGATATCATCCCAGGAGTCAACTCAAAATTCCAGCCTACAACCTCTCATTTCCCACATGCTAGTCCCACCCTAAGAAGTGTCCCCCTTCTCTACTCAACAGTCCTTCGGATGCCCCACTTCCCTTCCAAGGATTTAGCAACAGGGCAAACAGGAATTCTTTGAACACTATAGTTGTAGTTGGACTCCCTCAGGAAATCACTTTCCCAACAATTCTCTCACCTAGAGAGCTTTTCTCACGGGCCTGACAACTTGCCTCTTCAAACCCACAGGCTTGACAACCTTCTTCTTCAATCCATATATTAAGTCACCCAAGTACAGGTACATGTGAATAGCCGCAAAAAAGTTCAGGTAAGGTACAGGTAAATACAACAACAACCTATGGCTAACATGAAGGTTCTGGTGCATTCCTCATAACAAGAAGAGTATAGGTGCACTCCTCCTCATGGGAAGGGTATCTGTTACTGCTCAAGGCATGCGTGCAGGATGAAAAGAATGGTTGAAATCCCCCAATAATGAAAAAATTTCCCAAATATAATTGCATGTCCCCTACCAAACACTTGTCATCATGAAGCTTCATGAGTTCCACTTGTAATATCTTCCTTTCCCAAAGGAACTTAGGATAACATGAGTTATATCCAAACCTTACTATTTTAGGATTAATATTATAATATTCCCTTGGAGATAAGCCATCTATATTATCCCCTTTCTTAGGTTCCTAGGCCCCCCCCCTCCCCCCCTTCCCCTTCCTAGTGGAGTTCAGTCCCCCATACTCTTTTATTGTGGTTGGTCTACACACAACAATATGTTTTATTAATGATATGAGTGTTTACATATACAAAAATAGGCTCACTAGCCTTTAACATATAGGCTCTCTAATCTAATAATCACATAATCCTTATGGCCTATAATAACTTGTCTCACGAGCCTATAAAACATATTTGCATTCACATTTACAATTGGGGTTGGGTCTTTGGTGTTGGGTATATGTTATATTCTTTGCATGTGTGTGTGTGGGCGCGTCAGATATGGCAACTGTGTCTGAAGATCCCTCACATTAGTGTTCTATTTGTGCCATGTGCACCGAGCACTTTTCTAGGGGTGTCCCAAGGGTGGCAGGTATGCCCCCCCTGGTTACACGCAACGCCCCAAAATATTTTTTTGGGTGGTTTTTGCTATTTTTAGCGGTTTACTAAAAATAATCTTGGTTTTAGGGGTTAGGGTTTTGGTATCTATGAAATACCGAAAAACATTGAATATATTTTATAGTGAATGGTGAAATTCCATATAATGAATATAAGAAAGGTTTTCCTAGTTGAGAGTTTCCGGTATAATTCTTTGTGTACTATGTGAATGAGCCATTGATTAAATTAAGTTTTTCTTAAGAATCTATATGCATTGCTTTACTTCACAGGTTTAAAACTTAATTGTGGTATCAAAGCTCGGTTTTGGCTTCAGAGGGATGCCTTTGTTGTTGAGGGTTTGGGTTGGTCTTGATAGATCAAGTTCATCTTGGGTCTATGATAAACCTGGGTTTAGTGGGAGATTTTGCAGTGGTGATTTGAGTGTAGAAAGAGGAATGGCGATTTCTTCTAGAATCGAGATAGATAAGTTCAATGATAAAAAATTTGAGCTATGGAAGCTCAAGATGGAGGACCTTCTTGTAGATAAAGAACAATGGATCATTGTGGATCCTGGTATATATCCCACTAGTACACCATCTACTAGCACAGAGGCTACTGTCACACAACCTACTAGTACACAAACTACTAGTACACCACCTACTAGTATGTCAAAGGAAGATTAGGAAAATTTGGACAGAAGAGAAAGGAGTATTATTCGACTCTGCCTGGCAGATTCGGTTTTGTTGAATGTCTTGGGAGAATCTACAGCCAAGGAACTATGGGATAAGTTGGGGAATTTGTATCAATCAAATTCACTGGTAAATAAGTTGTTTCATTGAAAGAAGTTGTATCATCTTAGGATGGAAGATGGAGATTTTATGACATAACATCTAAATGCCTTTAATACTCTGGTAAGTCAACTTGTCTCTGTTAATATTATAATTGCAGAAGAAGATAAGTGTATTACTTTGTTATGTTCTTTAACAGACTCTTGGGATAATGTGGTTGTAGAAATTGGTAGTACCACTCAATCTACATTGAAGTATGAGGATGTAGTTTCATCCTTGTTATCTAAAGAGATGAGGTGGAAAAGCATGGATAGTCATAGCACATATGCTTTATTTATAATATGTCATCCCCAAGACAGGAATCATGGTAAGCCTTTGGGGGGGAGATCTAAATCTACAGGTAGATCTAAGTCTCCAGGAAAATCTTTGAGGAAATGCTGGAAGTGTGGTAAAACAGGGCATTACAAGAAAGATTTCAAGTCTAATAAGGTTGATAAACCAAAGGGATCTGATAGTAACTCTTCCACAGAGGAGAAAACCTCCACTGAAGAAGGAGGTGATGTTTACCTGGCATCTACAGCTGTGAAATTCCATATAATGAATATAAGAAAGGTTTTCCCAGTTGAGGGTTTTTGGGGTTTCCGGTATAAATCTTGTGTACTATGTGAATGAGCCATTGATTAAACTATGTTTTGCTTAAGAATCTATATGCATTGCTTTACTTCAAAGGTTTAAAACTTACATCCAGACCATACCTTGTGCTTTACTTCACAGGTTTAAAACTTACAATTGAGGTTGGGTCTTGGGGTGTTACATTCCCATCCCCTTATTTATGCACTATCCTTGGTGCATTATATACCATGTACCTTTCAAAATTATTCAAAAAGCTCCATGATTTTTCTAATGAGTTCGTTATCCACCTGACACTCAACTTTCAAGCACCATTTCTCGTATTCATACTATAGTTGTAATTCATTTTCTCTATTCCATAAAACTGCTTCAGGAAAGAATTCAACTCATTGTTCCATTTGACACACCCTCATTATGAAAGCTACCATGCCATAAGCACTCCTGAGTTGCCTCCTCCTTTTTTCACTCACCCTTCCAGGATCAGGTATCCCTTCACTGCTACACAGTCATTTAGGGATCCATATTGCCAAGAATTTCACACACAAGAAAAGTGCCAACTCATTATTAGAACCCCACCAAGGTTCTAAATTTTAAGGGCTCCAATGTCTCCAATAGTACTTGTTTTTCCCAAGCATTCCAACTTTAATCAATATTGTCTCATCTGTATCACACAAATGCAGTTATCATGAGAGAACATTATAAAAATTCATTTAGAAACTCAAATTTATTTAATAAGGAATTCAACTTTTCCACAAAATATGAAATTTTATCTCATAATTTTTCATGGTTATTGCAATAGTAGGATGCAGTCTTCCTTATGGATTTCAACAAGTACCATATTGAATACCCTTTTTCCTGCAATGCTTCCATCTTTCATTCAGCCAAAAGATTGTCAGTATTTCCTATACATCATACTTTCATTGCAATATGTACCAAAACCTTATAAAGTGATCTTAGAATTGTCTACACCTAACAATTCAATCACAACTACCAAACAATTTATCAAAGGGAATGAATTATCATTCTTTGCATAGGAATTTTCAGCAATTATACTTTCCTTTTCCTAACAATTATTACTCTATTTCATGAACAAAAATGTCTCGTAGTCAATGCTCATGTGACTACACGACTTGGAAATTTCATGTTGCAATGTCCTAACATCTCTTGAAATGTTCTCAATTCCATGATTTTGTAACATTTCAATTGTTAGTATAATTATTTCCATTAGATAAGATATATGCATGATAGAATTGTATGATTGAATGCATTGTTGAATTCGTTTTGTGAACACAAGCAAAATTGTAGCATACCCAAGCTTAGATGTACTAGGATATGCCACACTTTAACTCTTGTGGAACTTAATACAATGTAACATACTCGGCCTTCCAGGCCGTCCATGCCAATTATACTTTCCTTTTCCTAGAAATTATTACTCTATTTCATGAACAAAAATTTCCTATAGTCAATGCTCATGTGACTACATGACTTACAACTTTCCTATTGCAATGTCTTAATAGCTCTTGAAACATTCTCAACTCCATGAGTTTGTAACATTTCAGTTGTTAGTATAATTATTTCCATGAGTTTGTAACATTTCAGTTGTTAGTATAATTATTTCCATTATATAACACATATGCATGATAGAATTGTGTGCTTGAATGCATTGTTGAATGTTTTTTGTGAATGCATGAAAAATTGTAGCATACCCAAGCTTAGACCTGCTAGGCTATGCCACACTTTAACTCTTGTGGAACTTAATACAATGTAACATACCCGCCCTTCCAAACCGGCCATGCCAATTATACTTTCATTTTCCTAGCAATTATTACTCTATTTCATGAACAAAAATTTCTTGTAGTCCATGCTCATGTGACTACATGACTTGCAAATTTCCTATTGCAATGTCCTAATATCTCTTGAAACATTCTCAACTCCATGAGTTTGTAACATTTCAGTTGTTAGTATAATTGTTTCCATTAGATAACATATATGCATGATAGAATTGTATGCTTGAATGCATTGTTGAATGTGTTTTGTGAACGCATGCAAAATTGTAGCATACCCAAGTTTAGACCTGTTGGGCTATGCCACACTTTAACTCTTGCAGAACTTAATACAATGTAACATACCTGGCCTTTTAGGCCGACCATGCTAACTCCATAAAAACAAAAATACAATTTGTATATATATAAAACTTAAGTGGACAAACATATTCAACAAACACACAGATTCATCAGTTAATAACAGTAAAATATACATGTAGCGTACACATGAAAAAACCATAAACATAAACACATATATAAATACACAACATGTAAATTAATACATAATTGATACTTATATTTTATAGAACACCACCAATTGTGTGCAGAGATTCCACGATCCTCCCATCCTTATACCATGCTTCTCATAACTCTCAGCAGCGAGTCACCCCCGAGATGGGACTAAAATCCACTCGGGTAAATGGGTTCCTATCTAGACTGAGACAAATCAGATAGATGGAAGGATCTTGTCCCATAATCCAACCCAAACTACCAACCTCAACAGTCCTTCGGCTGCCCTACTTCCCTTCCACGTTTTCAACAACATGTTGGACATGAATTCTCAAATCACAATAGTTCTATTTGGACTCCCTCGAGAAATCACTTTCCCATCAATTCTCTCACCTGGAAAGAGTTTCTCATGGGCCTGACAACCCACCTCTTCAAACCCATAGGCCTAACAGCCTGCTTCTTCATTCAATCTCTTAAGTCACCTAGGTATAGGTATAGGTGAATAGCCACAACAAATTTCAGGTAAGGTATAGGTAAATACAATAGCAGCCTATGGCTAAGATGAAGGTTCTGGTGCATTGCTCATAACAACAAGGGTATAGGTGAGCTCCTCCTCAAGGGAAGGGTACCTGTTACTTCTCAAGGTGTGTGTGCAGGATGGAGAGAATCGAATATGGAAAGAATGGTTGAAATCCCCCAAGAATGACATGTTTTCCCAAATCAAACTACATGTCCCCTACCAGACACTTGTCATCATCAAGCTTCATGATTTCGACTTGTAATTTGTTCATTTCCCAATGAAACTTAGGATAACCTAAGTTATATCCAAACGTTAGTATTTTAGGAATAATATTATAATATTCCATTAGAAATATTCCCTCTAGCTTATCCCCTTTCCTAGGCTCTTACCCCACACCCCCTTTCCCTTCCTAGTGGATTATAGTCCCCTGTAATCTTTTATCATGGTTGGTCTACACACATCGATGTATTTTATTAATGATATGAGTGTTTACATATACAAAAATAGGCTCACTGGACTTTGGCATCTAGGCTCTCTGACCTAATAATCACATAATCCTTATGGCCTATAATAACCTGCCTCACCAGCCTATAAAACATATTCACATTCAAATTTACAATTGGGGTTGGGTCTTGGGGTGTTACATTCCCCTCCCCTTATTTATGCATTGTTCTCAGTGCATTATATACCATGTACATTCCAAAATTCTTCAAAATGATCCATGCTTTTGCTAATGCGTTTGTTATCCACCTAGTGCTCTACTTTCAAGCACCATTTCTTGTATTCATACTATAGCTAGAAGTCATTTTCTCTATTCCATAGAGTTGCTTCATGAATGACTTCATCTCACTGTTCCATTTGACACACCCTCATTATGACATTGACCATGCCATAAGCACTCATGAGTTTCCTCTTCCTTGTTGTAGTCACCCTTCTAGGCTCATGTATCCCTTCTCTGCTACACAATCCTTTAGCGATCCATCTTGCCAAGGATTTCACACACAAGGAGAGAGCCAACTCATTATTAGAACCCCACCAAGTTTCTAAATTTTAAGGGCTCCATTGTCTCCAACAGTAGTCTTTCTTCCCAAGCATTCCAACTTTAATCAATATTATCTCATATGTATCACACACATGCAGTTATCATGAGAGAACAATATAAAAATTCATTTAGAAACACAAACTTATTTGATAAGGAAATCATCTTTTCCCCAAAATATCAAATTCTATCTCATAATTTTTCATGGTTGTTGCAATAGTAGGGATGTAGTCTTCCTTATGGCTTTCAACAAGCACCATATTGAATACCATTTTTCCTACAATGCTTCCATCTTGCATTCAACCAATAGATTTTCAATATTTCCTGTACATCATACTTTCATTGCAATATGTACCAAAACCTTAGGAAGTGATCTTAGAATTATCTATACCTAACAATTCAATCACAACTACCAAACAATTTATCAAAGGGAATGAATTATCATTCTCTACATAAGAATTTTGAGCAATTATACTTTCCTTTTCCTAGCAATTATTACATTGTTTCATGAACAAAAAATTCATGTAGTCAATGCTCATGTGACTACTTGACTTGCAAATGTCCTCTTGCAATGTCTTAACAACTCTTGAAAGGTTCTCAACTCCATGACTTTGTAACATTTCAGTTGTTAGTATAATTATTTCCATTAGATAACATATATGCATCCATTTACCAAGAATCCATCTCAAGTGGCATAGAGCATTCCACTTACTCTCTATAGTGGAAGTTGACTACAAGAGATAAAAGGAATGCATTCACCAAGAATCCATCTCAAGTGGAAGCTGACTACAGGAGCTAAAAGGAAAGTTGTACATATGTTAACAAAATTATATATTGTGGTTCTAGCTAACAAATTTTGTTGTATGCCTGTTTTTGAAGTTATGGTTACAATTAAAATAGAAAAAGTGCTAGAGATGTCTACAGATAGAAGAAAGAAGGACAAAGACAGTTCTTCATTACACATTTGGGATCTTTAAGAAGTTATTGGATCAAATGTTGGGTTCGATAAGAAACCTGGAAAACCCTAATGAAATTCTTGTTTGGGGAAAACAATATGGATGATAATTTTGCACATCAAAATGTGAATGTTAGGTGGGGAAAGTCATCTGCAATACATGATAATGTATGTACCCTAGGTTCATATGGATATCCAAAGCATGGGAATAAGGAAGGATGGTTTTATAGAATATAAAAGAGTTTGGACCTGGTATCAAGAAGGAGCTAAGGAACTTGAGGACATAATTTTATGTCAAGAATATCCCACAAGATGATCAAAGGTCAAGACTGAAGAATGTTAATATATGAATCTAGGTGCAGCCATAATGTTTTGGAAATCCACTATAGGAAATCCACTAATGTTAATCAGAGTGCTCAATGGAATTTGGGTATAAAAGTAGCTCATTTAGTGAATGAAGTAATGAAATTCCATTCACTATAAAGGATTCCAATGTACAGATAAGGCAGTAGAGTGTGGGCATATCTGCTCTAAAATATTGATGGGTTAAATTTATATTTTTCCGATAAAGAGACACAAGGAGTATATTGGAGATAAGATGTAACATCTCCAAGGATCAGTCCTACAGTTTGGAGGTAGCACCTCCATTATTTATATCTGAGTGGAAAGTGGAAGCATGGTATGAATGGTATCAAATATGGCATGATAGAAGTTGATTATGCATGTCAGGCTGAAAATCAGATGGTTCAAGACAAGAGGAATTAATGGTTCATTAAGAAAATCCAAGTGTTGATATGTTAAATCAAGGAAAGGCTAAATCAATTTCTTCAAGAAATAAATTGGTGTTAAATATCCAAGGTCAATCAGAAGAGCATGATCGGAAAAGTAATTCAGTCATGTAGCAGTTGGATCAGAGGGAACCAAGTAATAGTGGAATGCTAAAAATTAATATCAGCATAATATATGGTTGCAAGTATGCAACATAGACAAGGAAATATTCCAGGATGGATTCAAGTCCTTGAACATCTTAAGATAATGGAATAATAAATAATGAGGTAGATATCAATCTAATAGGGATGCATGACAACACTCGAGGAAGGATAACTAAAATAGTGGAGGATTGTTGATGCATTCCAAAAGTGTTGAAGGTATTTCGACAATAGCATGGTGATATAAAATCAAGAACTTGAAAATGAAATGAATTTCTAATGAGAAATCAAGAAGAAACCATGAAGAAACCATCTCAAGTGGCATATAGCATATATGTTATCTATTCCACTTGAGATGGATTCTTGGTGAATGCATGCATATATGTTATCTAATGGAAATAATTATACTAACAACTGAAATGTTTCAAGCTCATGGATTTCATAACATTTCAAGAGCTGTAAGGACATTGCAATAGGAAAGTTGCAAGTCAAGTAGTCACATGAGCATTGACTACAAGAAATTTGTGTTCATGAAACAAAATAATAATTGCTAGGAAAAGGAAAGTATAATTGCTGAAAATTCCTATGCAAAGAATGATAATTCATTCCCTTTGATAAATTGTTTGGTATTTGTGATTGAATTGTTAGGTGTTGACAATTCTAAGATCACTTCATAAGGTTTTGGTACATATTGCAATGAAAGTATGATGTACATGAAATACTGAAAATCTGTTGGTTGAATGCAAGATGGAAGCATTGCAGGAAAAATGGTATTCAATATGGTGCTTGCTGAAAGCCATAAGGAAGACTGCATCCTAATATTGCAACAACTATGAAAAAATATGAGATAGAATTTCATATTTTGGGGAGTTGAATTCCTTATGAAATAAGTTTGAGTTTCTAAATAAATTTTTATAGTGTTCTCTCATGATAACTGCATGTGTGTGATGCAAATGAGATAATATTGATTAAAGTTGGAATGCTGGGAAAGAAAAACTATTGTTGAGGACACTAAAGCCCTATACTTGTAGAACCTTGGTGGGGTTATGGTAATGGGTTAGTTCTCTACTTGTATGTGAAATCCTTGGCAAGATTGATCATTGAAGGACTGTGTAGTAGTGAAGGGATGCCTGAGCCTGGAAGGGTGAGTGCAACAAGGAAGAGGCAATTAAAGGATGCTTATGGTATGGTAGCTTCCATAAGGAGGGTGTCTCAAATGGAACAATGAGATGAATTATTTATGGAAGCAACTCTATGGAATAGAGCAATTGGCTTCCAGTTGCAGTATGAATACTAGAATTGGTGCTGGAAAGTAGAGCACCAGATTGATAACAAGCTTCCAATAGCTAAAGCTCAGAGATTTTTGAAAAATTTGAATTGTACATGTATAAACAAGTTGCATTGAGGACAGTGCAAAAATAAGAGGAGGGGATTGTAATATCCCAAGCCCGAGCCCCAGTTGTAATTGGGAATGTAAATATGTTTTGTAGGCTAGTGAGCCAAGTGATTAT
>CBVK0100086956.1:0-19410 GCA_900067695.1 Picea abies
TGAAGACCTGATCCATGAAACTTTGAGCCACCGTGGATGCAGTAAATGGGTGGTGAAGAGCACAAAAATGAGCATACTTGGAAAGGCGATCCACCACCACCATTATGACTGATTTATTCCCTGACGTGGGTAAGCCTGTAATAAAGTCCATAGAGATATCCTTCCAAATAGCAGGGGGAATCAGAAGCGGTTGGAGGGTGCCTGGAGATTTGACTGTTTCTCCCTTGTTGCGTTGACATACCTCACATTCAGCCACAAACTTACGGATGTCCTGTTTCATACCATCCCAGGAAAAAGAACGTTTGACTCGGTCATATGTTTTGGTGAACCCTGAGTGCCCCACTGTAGGTGTAGCATGAAGCTCAGAAAGTACTGTGGATTTGAGCTTGGATTGTTTACTTAAATACAAGCGGCCTTTGTATCGAAGCTCATCCTGGAGCCAGGAGTACCCGGGGGGAGCCTGAGCCTTGTTCTGTAGTTGCTGGATCAGTTGCGAACTTTTGGGGTCTTGAAGCCATTCCTGGTGCACAACTTGCAACCAATCGGGTACAATGAAGGAAAGAGAAAAAAGGGATCCTTCGTCTTCATACTTCCGGGACAGTGCATCCGCCACTACATTGTCTTTGCCCTTCTTGTAAATGATCTCATAATCATATCCAAAGAGCTTAGTGACCCATTTTTGTTGCTCCTGGGAGGAAATGCGTTGTTCCAGAAAGTACTTGAGGCTTTGATGGTCGGTCTTAATTTGGAATCGTTGCCCCAGGAGATAAGGACGCCATAATTCAACGACATGCAGAATCGCCAACATTTCTTTTTCATAAATTGGTTTGCCGAGATTCTTTTCAGATAGTTGTTTGCTAGTGAAGGCCAAAGGTCGACCCTCTTGCATAAGGAAAGCGCCAATTCCTTTCCCTGAGGCGTCGCATTCCAACACAAATGTCTTTGTGAAGTCAGGAAGGGCCAGAACCAGTGTGGTGCACATGGTCGTCTTCAAGGTTTGAAAAGCTTGAGCAGCGGCTGGGGTCCAAGTGAAAGAGTTCTTTTTGAGGAGAGCCGTGAGAGGGGCTGCAATCTTTCCATAGTTCTTAACAAACTTGCGATAATACCTTGTGAGGCCCAAAAATCCACTCAAGCTTTCGAGAGTCTTTGGGTGCGGCCAGTCTTGCATAGCTTCAATCTTTTTCGGGTCCACCCTGACGCCATCCTTGCCCACCAGATGACCCAAGTATTCTACTTTGGATGCACGAAAAGCACATTTGGATTGTTTCAGGAAAAGATGGTGCTGAGAGAGTAGGCTGAGAACTTGATCCACATGAGTAAGATGGTCTGTCCATGTCTTGCTATATATGAGGATATCATCAAAGAAAACTAAGACAAAATGACGGAGAAAAGGGTGGAAGACATGGTTCATGAGGCTGTGAAAGGTGGAGGGGGCGTTACACAAACCAAAGGGCATGACCAAAAACTCGTAGTGGCCCTCATGAGTGCGAAAGGCCGTCTTGGGAATGTCAGACTCTTTCATACGTCTCGTTCTTTAACTCACACAGGCATCTTCCTCTTTTGGTGCAAGTCTCATGAAATTCACACTCTTTCCTTCGCACTCCCAAAGCTCCTGGTGCCAGCTTCTCCTTCACTGCATTTATACTGCATGCGACCTCAGGTCATGACCATGGGCCCAGATTCTGGGTGCATCGCGATTTCGCATTTCGCGGCCTTCACATCACTTGACTACACTCTCTCAATACCCGATATTGCGAAATTCCCCTTCTTTAGATTGACGGTTGGATCTACTATGCATTCGATGGCCATGATTGCTCCCAAAACTCCCGAAATTCACTTCTGCGAACCATCAGATTGGCTGCCACCTGTCCCTATAAGATCCACGGTCCAGATCTAATCTTCATCGTATAGGAATTTCGCATCTTGGGAAGTTGAAGGAATACTCACCTCCCTTCTCCCGATTTTTTATTCTGCGCTTGCCTCAGATCGACGATCCATGACTTTCCTCGATCCAACGGCCTAGATCATTTTGCCAGTTCAGACTTCACGAGTTCTAACAACCTTGCCTCTGCAATTCCCAAGTTCTGAAACCATGAAATGTTTATCTTTCGCCACATGCCCTTCCCAACACCAACGGCTAGGATTGACCTCGCGTTTTCGGGCCTTTGTCTAATGTTAAACTTCGCGTGACTTTATTATCCGAATCGCCCGGGGGCCGCAAATCTCAACTTCGAATGGAATCTCCTCTGTTGAAAACTGAACTTGCTTGCTCACTTGATTTGTGTCCATATTAGACCGCTCTAAGTGTTGCGCTTTGTGGTCATGGTTGCAGCCTGCGTAAAATAAAAACTTGGACGATTGGATAAGGGTTTGGGAAAACAAAAGGATTAGTGACAGAGGTAACAGAGATGAGTGCTTAAACAAAAAGGGGCAAAAAAAACGACTTTGCTAGCTGAAGGGGAAAATTTAAACACATGGCATGTGAAAGAGAGAAAAACAGGGCATGGGCATAGACTCGAGTAGAAACCACCAACTCATAGGACCCTGACAAGTTCCTGTGATAACACTATCCACTACTACATACAAGTAGTCAAGACCCCTTTTTGACATAGGAAACCCCCTTAAAAAATCCATGGAGATACTCTCCCAAGGATGAGAAGGAATAGGAAGTGGTGTGTACAACCCCAATTTTCTATTAGTGTGCTTACAAGTTGAGCACAACACGCACCCCTTTACATATTTGGTTACAATTTCTTTCATCTGAGGACAATAAGAAAACCTCTGCAGATGATCCAAAAAGATCTTTTAAACACTATGATTAAGTTTTTAAAGCATGTGTTCATCAACCATTTAGGAATTGAATGAAAGAGGAAGAAGTAAGAATGACACGTGGCATATTTCGGGGGAATAGCATGGTGCCATGTGGCCAAGTCTTGGGCTGCCACGTGGCCCAGTCTTGGGCTTCCACGTGGCACCCCTCCATTGGTTGTTTTGGGAAATTTTTTATGGGTTCTATGGGAGTCGAACCCGTGACCTCCAGTCTGGGTGGAGAGGTTTGGAAGGGTTGGGCTACCAACCCGCCCATGGTAATACTTAACAACATATATCCAAATGTTATATTTAAGTTTGAAACAATGTAATGCGGGCGAAAAAAAGGGTTGGGGCCTAGCCCCAGCTCCCAACATAACACCTTTCAACCAGTACCATAGAACCTTGCCATGTAACCGTTGGCGTGGGAAATGTTATGGAGTGTTATCCCCGACGCAGTCACATGTAATACGCCATATGACGCTTCCTTTGTACGTTGTTGCACGGATTTGTGGATAGTGCCCAGTCGATTGGGCTAGCTCGCTGACCAAGGCACGTGTCGAAGGGCTAGACCAGGAGCCTAACAACAAAAGGGGTGTGTGGAGGTATAGATCTTGGCCACATGGGTCCTAGCCACATGACCAAGGACTTATTCCAGAGGGGCTAGTGCGCCAACCTAGCCAAAGGCCATATGGAAGCATTCCATATGCCCAGGGGCCTGGAGAAAAGGGCATGCGCCCTATATATGTTCAAATTTTTGTTTTTCAACATTATATTATGATTTTAATTGATTTTTATCCTGATATTGATGGATTTTGACCATTTCTGGAGGATATGGAGCTCTTTTTGAGGCCAGATCTTGGGGGGAAGTTGGGAGTTTGTTGCCAACTTCAAACCTATATAAACTAGAGGTTCTTGGAAGCCTTAAGGAGGTTGAGAATAGGAAAATGTTGAAGAATTGTAAAGCCAAAGCCATTTTTATGGAGGGAAGCCATTGATGGGAGCATCTTTGCAGGCCATTTTTGGGAGCTTCGTTCATCTGTTTTCAGTGTTTTCAGTTGTGATGGGTTCTTGAGATCTAGTAGAACACAACCAGATCAGTTTGTAATCCATTTGGCACTTTTATGATGTAATTTTGAATCTTTGAAGAGAAATAAGAAAGCCTCATCCACTGAGACAAAGGCCCAGAGACGTAGGCGAGATTGCCGAACTCCGTTATCAACTTTTGTTGTTATGGTTTGTTTTTTCTTCATGCTTATTTCCAGATCTATATATTTCTTTATGGCTTCCATGTTTCATCATTAATTCTTCTTCTTTCATCAAATTCCTAAATGGTTAATGAACACATGTTTTAAAACTCAACCATAGTCTTTAAAAGATCTTTTCAGATCAAGTGGTATTAGAGCTAGTTGACGGTTGGTTTTTGAGTTTGCATGATTACCAGGGAAAGACTGAATTGTAGTGAAGGCAAGCTTGTTGAAGAGAATCCTGAGATTGGATCGAGAAAGAGAACCTCTCAAAGTGAGAAGATGGCATCGAAAGAGGGACTTTCTCGTGAAGAGAAAGAGTTTCAAAAGACTTTCTTTGCCATGTCAGAGATGGTGAATGTTCTATATGAGGATTACTTGGAATCTAGGTGAATCTTCAAAGGTCAAAAGTGAAGAAGGAGAGGATCCTCCTCAAAATCCTCCTTCACCTCCTTCTTTTCCATCAACTTTTTCTTCTTCAAGTTCAAGTTCCAAATCCACCGCAAGAAAACATTCCAATAAACATAAAAATGATATGCCTTTACTTAAGCTTGATGTGAAATTTGAATTACCTATATATGATGGTGAAGTCAACGCAGAGAGGCTTGATAACTGGGTCAGACAGATGGAGGTTTATTGAAGTGTGTAACAAATCAAGGATGAGGCAACTCAAATTAAGTTGGCATCGCTTCGACTTGTAGGTACAACACTCATTTGGTGGCAAAGCAAGTTGAAAAATGACACGCAACAAGTGGGCAATGTATTTCCATCTGGCAATTTTTTGTTTTTGCTCTTAGAAAACAATTTATCCTTTGGGTTATAAAGAGAAGGCTTTAATTGAATGGCAAGGTATTAAACTAAGAAAAGGACAAACAATGCAAGAATACATAGATGACTTTCATAAGATGGCATTGATGTTAGATATTCCTTTACATACCCAAGAAACTCTTATGAAGTATATAGGAGGTTTATTTGCACATATTCGTAACACTATATTTATGTTTGGACCTACTAATATTGATGAGGTTTATGTTCAAGCAACGTACATTGAGGCAGGGAAAACATGAGTTGGTTTATCAGGGGAATCATCTTTGAGAAAAAAGGACAAAAGGAAGTGGAATGGCAAGAAAGGAAGAGAAGCCCTCTTGCAACCATTGTAAGAAAGCAGGGAATGATGATGACCATTGTTGGCAATTGCATCCTGAGAAGAGACCGAAGTGGTTCAAAGAAAGGAAGGGGAGGCAAACAGTTGCAACATCAACATGACCAACAGATTTGGGATCAGATTCAGGGGATGAATCTAAAATTTCAACGGTTGGTTTGACAGGTAAAATTGGTGATGGATATGATTCTAGAAGTAAATTGTTTCACATAAGGGTCATTATGAGGCATACTAAGGTTGACACATTGATAGATAGTGGATCTCAATCTAACTTGATTTCAGAGGAAGTGGTTAAACAATTGGGATTAAACACCCAGATGAATCATAAGCCTTACTCGCTTAAATAGATAAGCAACAATCATAAATTGCACATAACAAAGCAATGCACATTAAAGTTTGCAATTTCATCTAAGTTTGTGGATGAGGTAACATTTGATGTGGTGCCACTCAATGAATGTGGAATGGTCTTAGGTAGTCCTTATTTGTATCATCGCAAAACAATCTTCTACAGGGAACATAATCAATATCACTTAATCAAAGCAGGAAAAGAATATGTTGTACATGATCATCACTTAAAAGCAAATCAATCTCTTCAAACAATGGAACAATTAAGAGAGGCATCTCATGCAAGCAACGCACCTATAATTGTGCCAAATAAAATAATTGATCTTAAGCAAGAACATTAGATGATTGTAGAATGGAAGTTCAATCATACTTTGCTTCGAGATAAGCTAATCTCGTGCAAGTATCACAAACATATTAGCTCATTTGTAGTCATATTTCTGATGTTATCATTAGTAATGTTGTCAACATGGATAATAGTGGCTTCAATAAGATGTGACAGAGTACAAGTGGTTAATAATATGTTGTCAGTTATCATGGTTGTTTTACAGTTGATATTGATGAGACAGGTCCACAGGAAAAAGTTTAAAGATGAAGAACAAGTGGGGTGGCCTATCCCACACTTGATGACTGGTTAGTATGCTTTTGGAGGACCAAAAGGTCTTAGTGGGAGGCGTGATCCAGAATGGATCCAGGAACCAAAATGGTTCTAGGAAGGCCTAAAAATTAAAGTGCTCAGAATCGCTTCAAAATGGACGTGTGCATAGGCCTCGTTCTTACAAACCCAACACAACTTGAATGGGTTCAAACAGACACCATATACGAAAGATATTGCGATTTGTTCATTTTGCCAAACATGCAAAATTTTTATGACTGTGTAGTCTCTACAGTGCTGACGTGGCAGATGACTGTACAGGTCGTACGATCATACAATGACGTGGCAAGTACAGTGGCAGACTGACTGGGCAGGCAGGTGGTTGAATCATGCTCTAAAACGTGGCATATTTTGGGCAAATAGCATGGTGCCACATGGCTCAGTCTTGGGCTGCCACATGACACCCCTCCATTGGTTGTTTTGGGAAAGCTTTTATGGGTTCTACGGGAGTCAAACCTGTGACCTTTGGTCCAGGCAGAGAGGTTTGGCAGGGTCGGGCTACCAGCCCACCCATGGTAGTACTTAACAACATATATCCAAATGTTATATTTAAGTTTGAAACAATGTAATGTGGGTGGAAAAAAGGGTTGGGGCCTAGCCCCCTCCCCCGACGTAACTCCTTGCGATCAGTACCATAGAACCCTTCCATGTAACCGTTGGCGCGGGAAATGTTATGGAGTGTTAGCCCTGATGCAGTCACATGTAATACGCCACATGACCCTTCCTTTGTACATTGTTGCACGGATTTGTGGATAGTGCCCGGTTGGTCGAGCTAGCTCGCCGATCAAGGCGCGTGTCCAGGGGATAGACCAGGAGCCTAACAACCAATGTGGCACATGGAGGTATAGAGCTTGTCCACATGGGTCGTAGCCACAGGACCAGGGACTTGTTCCGGAGGGGCTAGCGCTAACCTAAACAAAGGCCATATGGCAGCGTTCCATATCCCCAGGGGCCTGGACAAAAGGGGTTGCACCTTGTATATGTTCAAATTTGGGTTTTTCAACATTATATTATGATTTTAATTGATTTTTAGCCTGATATTGATGGATTTTGACCATTTTTGGAGGATCTGGAGCTCTTTTTGAGGATAGATCTTGGGGGGAAGTTGGGAGTTTGTTGCCAACTTCAAGCCTATATAAACCAGAGGTTCTTGACAACCTTAAGGAGGTTGAGAACATGAAAATTCTGAAGAATTATAAATCCAAATCCATTTTTATGGAGGAAAGCCATTGAGGAGAGCATCTTTGCGGGCCATTTCTGGGAGCTTCGTTCATCCATTTTCAGTTCCATCAGTTGTGATGGGTTCTTGAGATCTAGCATAACATAGCCATATCAGTTTGTAATCCATTTGGCACTTTTATGATGTTCTTTTGAATCTTTGAAGAGAAATAAGAAAGCCTCACCCACTGAGACAAAGGCTCGGAGACGTAGGCGAGATTGCCGAACTCCGTTATCAACTTTTGTTGTGATGGTTTGTTGTTTATTCATGCTTATTTCCAAATCTGTATATTGCTTTATGGTTGCCATGTTTCATGATTAATTCTTCCTCTTTTATCAAATTCCTAAATGGTTAATGAACACATGTTTTAAAACTCAACCATAGTCTTTAAAAGATATTTTCAAATCAGTAGATGAGCTAAAGTTTTTCCTACCCCAAAATGCCTGGATACAAGACAAGTATGAGCTTATCTAATTACATGGACTCTTTCACCTATAGAAATACAAAGCTTGCCAAAATGGTATAGAAACTTGCCGTGCAAATGATAGTTCTCCACCTACGAACCATGGGTTAGGCTCGCATATACATATTTAAAATATTTATCATCACCATACTGTTAAACATAACTATCATGAGATAAAGAAGAAATTTTCAAGACAATAAACGTAGAGATGGGAGGTCTAGAAAGCATATCCGCAACCTTGTTGTTTTTGCCTTTTTTGTATCTGATAACTAGATTGAACTGTTGCAAGAATCCCATCCACCTGTAGTGTCTTGACTATTGAAGCTTGGTTTGTGATTGGAGATATTGTAAGGGTTGGTGATCAATGTGTATGATTGTTTCCTTTCCCATCAAGTAGTGTTTCCATTTCTTCACGCTTTGTACCAATGCATACAACTCTTTATCATATGTAGGATAATTACAAACAACCTTAGAAAGAGTTTTAGGGTGAAAGCAAATGGGATTACGTTGTTTCATCAGGATTGCTCTCATGGAATATGCGCTAGCATCAATTTCAATCTCAAATTATTGTTGTAGGCCAGTTAGAGCTAGCATTGGTGTAGTGTTGATCTTTTCCTTCCAAGTGTCGAAGGCTTTTTGTTGTCTTCCTCCCCCCTGGTAGACCTGTTTCACACTGGTTAAGGCATGCAAAGGAGATGCGATGTAGGAGAAGTTAGCAATGAACTTTCTCTAATACTAAATTGCCCCTAATAAGCTTATAACTTCTATGACTAATGTTGGCTTAGGCCAGTTTACAATAACTTCAACTTTGGAGGGATTTATCTTTAGTTGACCAGTTCCTACAATATGACCCAAGTAAACCAATGAGATTTTTCCAAATTCACATTTGGACAGTTTTACATACAACTTTTTCCCTTTGCAAAGTGTCCAACACTTGCTTTACATGCTTCACATGATCCCCCCAAGTTCTACTAAAGACAAGAATATCATCTAAGTATACAACTATGAAGTCATCTAAGAATGGTTGAAATACATCATTCATTACATGCATGAAAGTTGTCGGGGCATTGCAAAGCCCAAATGGCATCACTAACCACTCAAAAAGACCCTGCTTGGTTTTGAATGCAGTCTTCCACACATCACTTTCGACAATCCTGATCTAATGGTAGCCACTGTGCAAATCCAACTTAGTGAAATAAACCACATTCTTTAATTGATCAAGCAAATCATCTATACAAGCAAGATGGTATCGGTTTTTCACTATGATTTTGTTGAGAGCTCGGTAATCAACACACATCTTCCATGTGCCATCCTTCTTCGACACCAACACTATTAGAGATCCACATGGGGAAGAACTAGGCCCAATGACTTGTTGGTCCAACAAGTCTTGTACCTCTTTCTTTACCTCTACCATTTCCACAATTGGCATACTGTACATGATCACATTTGGGAGAAGGGCATCTTGTTGAAGACTTATCTCATGTTGAATCCCCCTCTTGGGAGGAAATCCACTTTCTTCTTGAAATACCTCATCATAGTTAGATATAACATCAATCATTTCATCTTTCTGTGAGGGATCACATCCTTGGAAAGCATCAGATGTCTCAACATAATTTTCTCTCACAACCATGAGCACATATCTCTTATTAGTGTTGATGAGTCTTTTCATCAACCCTGCACTAACAATGGTTGAATCAACTTTCATACCATGAGATCTAACAATGTATTCCACTCCATCTTTTGTGAGATGGTATTTGTTCTCATTTATAAAGAATATTGCATTTATATTGTAAAGATACGGGCTTCCCAAAACTATGCCACAGAGATCAAGTGGGACAACATCCAAATCTACCTCATCTATCAACTTTGAAGCAACAGAAAATCTAACTCTACACTACTTGGTGACATTTGGTTTTGCATTGTCGCACACCCAACTGAGAGGGTAAGGTTTAAAATGAGGTGTCGTTTTTAAGCCCAACTTTTTAACAATGATTTCTCAGATTAAGTTAACATGAGAACCTGGATCAAATAAAGTATCTATTTTGTGTGTTTAGATACAAGTCTTATATGAAACAATTCACTTCTTCTTCTTTCATTATCACAATATTTACTTGTAGAACTTGAACCAACGTGAAAGGAATTTTTACCTTGTGCTCCAACAACTGTAATCCTCATTTCATCAGCTGAATCAGAACCAAAGTCTTGTTGCACTGTAGCAATTGTTTTTTTCTTTCCTTTGTCCCTAGATTTCTTCGGTCTTAAGTCTTGATGTGGCTTCCAGAAATGTTCATCATCATACCCATCTTTCTTGCAATGAGTGCAAGAGGGATTTCCTTCCTCTTTCTTTGTTGTCGTTGTCTTCTTGTCCTTTCCTTTCTTTTTGAACTTATTGTTTTGAAACTTGGTAGGTTTCTTTGTGTGATCTTCCTGTACATTATTTCTCCTGTTTTCAAGGTGAGTCACTTGCACACACACCTCATCTATATTAGTGGGATTAAACATCACTTGCACACACACCTCATCTATATTAGTGGGATTAAACATCAGTAATGTGTGATGAATGTAATTGTGAAGTGCACCAATGTATCTCATCAAAGTCTCATGTGAATCTAAAGGAATATTCAATTCCAAATCCTTTTTCCTAAATTCTTCGATGAAACTTTGAACATTCTGACCTTTGCCCTGTCTCAAAATTTTTCATTCCATCATGGATTTTTGCAAATAACCCAATGGATATAATTTCTTTATTAAAGCATACTTGAATTCTGACCATGAGGAAATAAGCTTACCATTTTTACTCCTATCCTGAAGTTTGTTCTCCCACCATACGAGAGTTGTGCCTTCCAACCGAAGAGAGGCCAGTTGGACTTTCACTTCCTCTTATTCTATTTGTTGTATCTCGAAATACACTTCAACCTGTAGAATCCAATTATCTAATATTTCTGCAATGGCTTCTCCATTAAACATCGATAAATCAAATTTGAGATTTAGTTTCAACAATGGCTTTTTAAAAGAAACTTTTTGATGGGCATTAGAATAATGAGAATGATGCGAATGAGAGGAAGAATAAGATATTGAACTTGAAGATGAAGATGGAGAGTCAAGAGGATCCCCTCCATTTCATTGGTTCACTAAAGCATCATCCTCTACATTTGATTCCTTCTTCTTTTCATTCCTTTCCACTCTCTCTTCATAATCTGCATATAATTTTTCTACCATGTCTGACATCTGGTAGAAGATCTTGTGAAATTTTTTCTCATGCTGGCACGCCTCTCTTCATTCCTCATTTTCCTTCCTCTAGTTGCACATCCAATCTCTGGGGTTGAAAGTATTAATTTTTCCTTCACCCTCTTTAAGCTTGGCCCTAGTAAGCATTCACACTCACAATTCAAGTTAAAGAACATTGTTCTGATACCAACATGATTCGTGATCTTTTATTCGATGACCATTATGTGAATTACATTAAAGAGTGTAAACAAAGCTTATGTGCAACAAAAATAAAGAAGGAAGAAATATGAAGATAATATGAGAAAGAGAACAAGAACACAACAAATTGATAACGGAGTTCGTCCAATAATGCATTACGCCTCCGGGCCTGCTTCGAAGTGGAGAGGCTTTATATTATCTCAACAATAAATTGGCATAAATTACATGGTTGTTATCATTGAAATTTCGTCCGCAAATGGTTACAGGAATATAACATCTCCAAACACCTATTAGTTCATTCATAGCCCCAAAAATGCATTTCCAAAGGGCAAATAACTATACAAACTGGTCAAAAAATTAACATGCACCAAAACAATAAAGGAAGCGCACGTAGGCCAAAGAAGCCAGAAGAGCGCACATGTGCCCGATGCACGACTGTGTACGAAAAAAGACGCGCACACCTCTGAACGACGCATTTATGGTTCTTGTCGGCCCCTCACCGACTTCTGGACCAACTCCCAACTTGATTTGACCCTCAAATCTAAGTTGAATTCGAGTGGGGAGCTAGCCAAAGACCTAAGGGTGCCCTAAAGGGCCCCTTGTTCACACTAAAGACCAGTTGGATATTTCCTCAAAGACTTGCTATAAAAAGAGGCCACGGGTGCACTGTGAATTCAAGAATCTCATTGTATTGTTATGCTACCTCTATTCTCCTACAAGAAACCTCTTTTCTTCTTGGAGCATACTAGCATCATCTCATTAAGCTATTCACCTCACCTCTTGAAGGAATAAGCTTGGATTTCTTCACCATTTGCTTTCTAGTTTACCATTTGTAAGAAGAGCTCTCACATAGGGGATTCAAGAGACCTCCCAAGGAGGAAGAGGGGATCCATAAGTCCCCCTTTCTCTACGATGTTTGCCCATTAATATACTTCTCCATTGATGGCATGATTATTGGTCAATTGTTTGATTGATTTTGGTTCTAATTTCCTCATGCATTTTAGTTTTATTTCTTTAGTTGTTGTTAACTTAGTTGTTTGTTTATTTCATGTGATTGAGTCATTTGATTTATACACTAACCTCTGTCCTGTCTAGCAGGCCCAACTAGACTTGCAAGTGCCCTTCTTTTTCTCATTGGAGTGATGAAAAGGACACAACAGATTGACGACCATACTGGGGATAAGGTATCAATTTCCTCCCTATTTGGGATGTTTGAGCACTTCTTTTTTATCCATTTGCCTTGCAAGGATCATAATCGGCCTACCCTTTCCTGCAAAGAGTTGAGTTTGAAGCTGGAAGAGGAGAGTTCCACTTAAAATCCCCCCCCCCACGCATATCAGAACATGTGCGGATATTTCGGCCCATAAATGCGCATTTCAAGCATTGTGCACCCACAACGTTGTGTTTTTTTGTGCACAGTGCGCTCAAAGGTCTTTGTTCACTACACACAGTGCGCTCAAAGGTCTTTGTTCACTACACATTGTGCGCCCATTGTGCCTCTGTCTGAACTATAGCCCGCGCATCTGTCCAGAGTCTTGAAATTGTAAGAGTTTTTTGTGATTTTTGAAGGCCCCTAGCCTTCAAAATCTTGTTGTTATGCAATTTGTAAATGCACCACACTTAGATTCCCTCTCCACATGAAGGGTTAGACAAAACATAGGCACTTACAGGGTTAAAAAGAAACATATTTCTCCTCTTTTGATTTCATTTTCCACATGGATGACTTGTTTTGATTGTAAAAGTTAAGTTGAAATCATTTACTCTCACACATATAAACACTTGCATTGGGACCAGAAATCAAACTTCAATCATTGAGTATGCTCTTCTCTTGCACCATAGAGCGATCTAGAAAATCAGGAAAACGATTGAGGGAAGATTTCATCTCCCTTAAAACAAAATCTTTAGGAGATGACAAAGCCCCCCTAGGGACCCTCTTAGTTTCTTTTCAAAACATCTTAAATCTGTAAGGGCCCATACATGCCCACATGTTGGAAAGATATGATAGTTTTTGAAACTACTTTCTTAGTTTACATCATTAGGGGAGTTTAAAGATTATTGTAACAGGCCCATACATGCCCATCTAGGATAGTGTTTTGAAGGTTTCTTAGATTAAATCACATTAAGGAGTTTAAAGGATTGGTAAGGACCCACATGTCCACATGCTAGTTCTTCAAGGACTTTAAAATTTCGCAAATAGGTAATTAAGAGTTGTAACGACCACATGAAGTCCACATGCTGCAAAGTGACACCTAACTTATTAAAAATTTGACACATTTGTTCACTTACTCACACATAAAGTCACTCCTCACTCACGTAATTTCATCTCAAATTGTGGAGGTGGAAGTAAGTTTCCTCCAAAGGGATTTCGAAACATCCCACTATTGTCTTGAAGAAATTACCCACACCCACTTAATTCAAACGAGATTGTTTCAAACCCTGAATCTCTCAAACAATCACATCTAAAATTTTCTAAAAACTCATTAAGTTTTCCTCCACAGGAGGTGCCGAAAGAAAGTTTTAGTCTAGGTAGGATCTCGGGGGTAGGCATCCGAATAACCCCCCGTTATCTGGTTCTCACATCTTCAAACATTAGAATTTGACAAATAGGGAACTTTAAAATCCTCCAAGTCAAGTGTTTCTAAGACCATAAGGCAGGGAGATACCCGTGAAGGGTTGAAGGTCAAGGTTCGGTTGTTCTATGCATCCCCCCTTGAGGCACCCACCTCTTGGAAAGGATCCAGCCCGTGACCCATTTCTGAGACCGAAAATCTAAATGTCGCACTTTGACCGAGGTACCTAGTGACCAAATTTTAGGACATCCACCCGGGTGGCAATTGTGGGATTCAATTGCACCTTGATCAAATTTTGTGTGGCTATTGGAATATATTGCCATCTCTTTCAGGATATGCACCCTCTACCCCTCATTATAACTGATTATTTCATCCTTCACTAGTTCCTCTTGCGGTGGCTTCAAACCCCACTGTTGAGTGCTATTGGAAGGTCCAGTTCTATTTGAGAGGAAGGACGTTACATCTCTACGGGACATGAGCATTTGTTTTCTTTGTTCTCCCACACAGACAAAATCCACCTACCCACATGTATGCTTCTTTTCAATTAATTTATGTATGATGCTCTTTTGATTACATGCGATTGAGATATATATCGTGAAAGTCCAAATTATACAAGTCTCTTGTTCATTTATTGCTCTCATCACCATTTGCACACATTCACTTTTCTAGTCGGACATCATAGGGGACCTACAGAATCCCCATCATTCCAGACTCCTGCAAAATCTCCCTCCTATTCTAGGAGGAGTTCCTAGTCTCACCAACTCACCAGCTCAACCATCTCACACCCCTGTGAGTGCTACCATTTTGGGATCAACATTACTTGGTTCCACTTTACTTGGGTCCACTTCCCAAGGTCACCCATCCACTAGCTGTCCTTCACAAGGAGGTAGAGGGTACACTTCTTCCCAAGAGAGAAATACACCCCCACCAAACCCCCCTCAAGGGTCAGGTCCACTACCTGCTCACACCATGGCTGGAACTAATCCTCCACTGCCTATCCATATGCCATATTTTTCCTCCCTCAGCATAACGAATCTGAGTAAGCTCACAAATGATCCTATATCGCATGACCCCACATGGCCTGCAATGCCTACCAAACTGCTTTCAGACATTCCCAAGTTTGAAGGAAAGGCAGGAGAAGATCCCGCCAACCATATGATGACCTTCCACTTATGGTGCTTTTCAAACAACACCTAGACGACTCTGTTCGATTAAGGTTATTTCAGCGCACACTCACAGGTCCATCAACCAAATGGTATGTGGACGAAAAATCAGGGTCCCATGTAACTTTTGAATCCTTGGCCAAAGCGTTTTTTACCTTCTTTCAACTACAATTTCGTCATGAAAATGGTCTTGAACTGCTCTCTGAGTTTAAACAAACCTCAACCACACATATCGCTGACCTCATTCACGAATGGCATCAGCGACGTAGTTTATGCAAAGCATAAATGACCAAAGAACAATGCCTCGATTGGTTTCTCAGATCACTCGTCCCTCTCCTTACCAAAGATGTGGCCTCCACCTTCCCCCAAACTGAAGAGGCAACCATTAGCAAGGACCAACAATATGACCTCATTTATGCATAGTCATGATACTTATACACAGTACTACTTGACGCTCCGAGACCCATACCATTCGGCTAGGACAAACCTGGGATGTCTCACTTAGCAGATGGATTGATTGGTACCACAACACACCACAATTCGTACATCCAACCACCACCCATGTACGATACACCCCAATATCCACCGATGTAGGGAGGCCCCCCTTGTTACCCTCCCTTCCCTTATCAACAGTCGAACCCTGCTATCCTCCCTCCCCCCATGAGTGGACCCTCGCCGACATCAATGATGCGCCCGACTGTTCAACCAAGTTCTGGCACCCCCTCTACCTCATCTTACACCTTGAGCACTGGTGAAAGCGCTACACCTTCCTATGCACATGTTGGCACAGGGGTAGACCCAGGGTTCATCTCTAATAATGCACCAACAAGCCCTTTCGGAAACAACTACGAAGCAGATGCAGTCTCACCCCAAGTAGAAATAGGGGGTTGCAGGACATAAGTGTCTACAACCAGAGGAAATGCAAGTGGGATCAATGCAATCACGCATGGAGATCAGATTATTCTATTCCAAGCATAAACCTATTTTGCACAGTTATATATCAGATCTAACATATTAATGCATCATCGGAGTAACAGAGTAAAGAACACAACATCAATCACACAAAACAACAAGATATACGTGGTTCACCCTCTCCCTAGGGCTACATCCACATAACTGTGCTTTATAATATATTAGGTGAAAGCTTACAGTTCTATCTGCGCTCTTAGGTTGTAGATCTATCTCCTTCTCTTTTTTCCCTATCTCCCTTCCCTACGCACCCAGTTGCAGGGTTAATCTTCACACGCAGATAAAGATCTTACAACACAGACTTCTCTCACCACACAATACTCCTCTCTTAGTAATAACAACAATCACTCATCATCACATACTTGAACCCATATCAGGTCCTCTTAACCTTTATTTATACATTACAATAACTCACCTACAGCCTTAGGCCGAAGCCTAGGTGTCAAAACCCTAGGTCAACTTGACCCACTTTTTCGGGCTTCACCATCCTGTCTTTCCTTCTTTCCTGCGAGGTGCTCCAAAGCATCTCTTGGTGACTTTTTTTCACTTGCTGAGTTGTCCATCATCTGTCTTCCTTGTTGATCTATCTTCCTCGATCTCCTCATCCAATGAATTGCTTTCTCTTACTTCGCTCCGTCTTTTATGCTCTTTTGCTCACTTCAACCAAGTATCAGTCATCGTGTCTTCTGCGCAGTTTACATTTCGCCTTTTCTCCCTTAATCTTCACTTACTTCTAGAACTAAGGGCCAACAGGCCCCTAACACTCACATGTGACTCGTCCCGAGGCACTCTGATCTGAACCTTCTGCTTTTCTTCAATTGTAGACTACGCAGCGTAGTCTGTGCTTTCTGCTCTGTTCCTCCCCATTGTGTGCAGACTATCTTTTCTGTGTCTGGTACCCAGTTTCAACTGCACTTGGTACCTAGACCCTTCTCCTTCTGTTTTTATCGAGAGCTGTGAGGTAGTTGGATGTCATAGTACAATTTCAATCGGCTCCCATTCACCAATCCTTCCTTCCATTCTCCATCCAAAGTCTTCAACTGTGCAACTCCTTCTTCCATGACGTAGACAACCTCATATGGCCCCATCCAATGTGTTCTGAACTTCCCTGGATGTTTCATGAACTTGCTATTGTATACCAATACCAGATCTCCTTGCTTAAATGCTTTCTTCTTGATGTGTCTGTCATGGTAGGCCTTTTCTCGTTCCTTCTGAACTTGTTGATGGAATCCTTCTATAAATCGGTCTTCCTCTAGTTCAAACAATTGCACGAGCCTCTCGTGAACAACGCCAATGTCATCCGTATCTGTAAAGGCTGTGATTCTTAAGCTAAGGACCAAATATTCCATCGGGACAACTGCTTCTAGACCATAAATCAACTTAAAAGGGGTTTGCATTATCAGCTTCTTGCAAGTGGTTCTATAGGCCCATAATATTGCTGGTACTCTCAAATCCCAGTCATCTATGTTTACACTACAAATCTTTGTCAGCGTTGTCTCCAAGATCTTGTTGAAAGCTTTGTTTGTCCCATTCGCTTGTGGGTGGTAAGGAATGCTCTTCTGGTGGTGAACTTCAAATTCTTGAGTCAAGGCTTCAATAGTCTTATTAATTAAATGTGTACCTTGATCACTCATGAGGATCTTTGGGCATCCAAACCTAATTATGATATCATCAAATATGAAACGTGCAGCTATAGTTGCACTACAGTCCTTAACTTCACTTGCTTCAGCCCATCTGGTCAAGTACTCTGTCGTAATGATTATGTACCTGGCTCCTGTGCGCTTCCCTGGGTGGGTTTATAGGTCCCACGAAGTCAATATCCCATTTCTCAAATGCATGCCATCTCTTATGGACGATTTCCCAACTCTTTGGCATACATCGCAGGCTCTATAGTAGTCTTTAGTATCTTTGTGTAAAGTAGGCCACCAAAGGCCAGCTCTGAGAACCTTTTGTGTTGTTTCTCTTCCTGCGTATTGTCCTCCTGTCATGCCTTCATGAGCTTCTGCTAAAATCAATGGTTGTTTTGCTTCCATTACACATCTCCTCGGTATCGCATCATGTCCCATCTTGTATAATTGTCTGGCTATAAGTGAAAAATTTGCAGTGCGCACTACCAGTTGTTTCTTCTGGGGGATTGTGTATTCACCAGGTGTCATTCCTATTGACTGGAACTGGACTATCTTGACAAAGTGATCATCAACCTTTCTAATGGACAACAACCATGCATTTGACAATGTATCCTCCAAACTAGTAGGTTCCTCTCCATGCTCCAACCTCGACAAGTGGTCAGGTCCTTTGTTCATTCTCCCTGGCTTAACCATGATCTCAAAATCATATTCCTGAAATAGAAGAAGCCATATGCATATTCTTCCCCCCAACATTGGCTTGTTGACTAGTTATTTTAGCGCGGAGTGATCAATGAATATTTTAAAGTGTCCTCCAAATAAGTAGTGGCGAAACTTCTGCAGTGCATACACCATGGCTAACCCTTCTCTCTCAGCGGTGGTGTAATTTATCTCAGTTGTTGATAGATTTCTGCTAGCAAAGGCTAATGGGTGGTCAATGTCTCCATCTCCTGGTTGTGCTAACACATCTCCTAATGCAATAGAGGATGCATCGACATGCACATGAAAGTCCTTGTTCCAATATGGGAAAACCAGAATAGGCGCAGTAACCATTTTTTGTTTTAGTGTGTCGAAGCTTTGCTGGCATTCTTTTGTCTATTGATACTGACAATCTTTCTTCAAAAGCTTCTCCATGGGTGTTGTGATCTATGCATAGCCTTTAATGAACTTCCTGTAGTATCTAGTATGTCCTAGTGCAGTGCGCAATTGTTTGACTGAAGTAGGAGGGGGTAAATCAACTATAATGGCATTCTTAGATGGATGTATGTTAGATTTTAGGGTAAGATGAAACACATCAGTCACTTTTAAATTTTCTAAGCACAGTTACTTTAGATCTGAAGCATAGACAACATATAGGATAAAAGAAAACAGTGATAACAGTGTCCTCTAAAATATATAACAGCAGTTCTCTAACTGTAGATCCACAACAGAACTTAATAAGGATTCTTAGACAAAAGATTTCAAGTAAAAACAACAGATCTATATTTCAATTTTGATGCAAGCAGTAATGAATATTCTTTCAAGTAAAACAACAGATCAATATTTCAATTCTGATGCAAGCAGTAATGAATATTCTTTCAAGTAAAACAGCAGATCAACAATGATACAAGACCTCTTTCTAATATGACTGTGATAGCAAACAATAGGTTACTTGAATTTAAATAACTCAGATATGAAAACACATTAGAGACATACCTGGCAGTAACCTTACCAATGAAGATGATGCATAACCATAGAGAGGATAGGTCTTGAGTTTATGCT